>JARSSU010046666.1:0-11227 GCA_029619165.1 Eurosta solidaginis
TCTGCAAAACTATTTTCCTTTATAAAAGAAATTCCTATTATAAAAGAGCTTTCATTCACTTCAGTGAGTGACAGTAAACCTGAATGGTCTCATGAAATTTTTGGTATTATGTATATGGTTGGGGTTGTGAATGTGAGTGACTGCGACGCAAAGTGTAACGGCGTCATACATAATCTGGCCTGTAGTATCCGAAAATGTAGCCGATTCAGAATCATGTTGTAGATATCTTAGTTAATAACTCATATCAATAACAAATGTAAAATTATTTGAACTAATCAATTGAAATTGAAAATTTGCTCAAAATATTACAATAAGTTGTCAACATTTCATCGAATTCGCAAATAGAGTCACAGACACCTTAGCTATAAATAATTTAGTTCTGCCAACTATTAAGTACTTCATTAACTGTTTTAAAATGTTAACCACTTGTCTTATTTATTCCACTTTAAATGTTCATAATCTTCTGCAGCATCACCGCACCTTAATTTACAGTGTTGGCTAAAATTTGGATGTGCATAAATATGTATTAAGCAAATTGTTTGCATTAAGATTTAGTAAAGTAAACTAATTCTCTTACTTGATTGTCTGTTTAGGTGGGAGCGCTGATGTACTTGTACCAAAGTTATTTTCTATGCAAATATGTAAATAGTATGCGGCTGCCAAAATATCGCAAGATAGACATTTGTAAAAGTAAGTATGTATATTAGACTGGGTCGATTTATTAACCGATATCGCGACATCGATTTTTCGATAAGATTTGTGCTCAGAAAAAAATTCCACTAAAAATTCACAAAAAAATAATTTTCGAGCCTGCGAAATTTCATTTTTTTGGCTTTTTGATTTTTAAGGGTTTTTTCATGACCTACTAAAAATTTTCATTTGATTGTAAAATGTTCATGTATACCCTGTCCGACCCAAAAATGTCCGCTAAAAAACGTGGTTAATAACAGTTTTTTGAAAAAAAAATTTTTTGGATTTTGGGGAGTGTTTTGCTCGAAAAATTTACCCTTTCGCCATTTTTTTTCGCAGGCTCGAAAATTATTTTTTTGGGTATGCGTAGTGGAACTTTTTTTTTCCTGAGCCCAATTCTATCGAAAAATCGATGACGCGATATCGGTTAATAAATCGACCCAGTCAACTGACTATACGAACACAGTATTTCGAATATTTTTACCAAAGTTCTTTAAAGTATTAAACAACTGGCAGTGCTTAGGGTTCCTCCATGCCATCTTAATCCCGATAAGTAATTTGTACAATATTCTGATGTTAGGAAAATTTGTGGAAGGCTCGAATTAATTTAGGAAAATGTATACTACTCTTTTCTAATTAACTGGTTTATAAAAATAAATTGGCTTATTGACCTAGGCGTGCCTATCAATTTATCTGCTTATTTGCTTATAATTTTTATTCTATCGCAAAAGCAAAACACACTGAACAGGAATAATTTTCAAGCAGATAAATTAATAATAATGGTGCGTGAATAGACCAGGTGTTTGTTTCCTCGCGTGTTCGAGTCATTGCATGCTCGTTTGTTTGTTTGTTTCTTTGTTTGTATGTTCGTTTGATTGTTTGTTTGTGCAACAATTTTTTGATGTAATTTGTTTGATGTTTCATTTATTGATTGTTTGTTTGTTTTTGATTGGTGTTTTGTTTTTTTGATAGTTTGTTTTTTGTTTGTTTCTTTGCCAAACTACTCATCGGATGGCAATAAGACTTCATCAACTTATTGCCTGCACTCTGAAGAAAAGTACAGACGTTCTTTTTAAAATCATTCTAAAACAAGTAAGGAAGGCTAAGTTCGGGCGTAACCGAACATTACATACTCAGTTGAGAGCTATGGAGACAAAATAAGGGAAAATCACCATGTAGGAAAATGCACCTAGGGTATCCCTGGTTTGTGGTTGTATGACATGTGTATCAAATGAAAGGCATTGAAGAGTATTTTAAGAGAGAGTAGGCCATAGTTCTATGGATGGACGCCATAAAGGTGGACCAGGGCTGACTCTAGAATTTGTTTGTACGATATAGGTATCAAATGAAAGGTGTTAATGAGTATTTTAAAATGGGAATGGGCCTTAGTTCTATAGGTGAACGCCTTTTCGAGATATCGCCATAAAGGTGGACAGGGGTGACTCTAGAATGTGTTTGTACGATATGGGCATCAAATGAAAGATGCTAATGAGTATTTTAAAAGGGAGTGGGCTTTAGTTCTATAGGTGAACGCCTTTTCGAGATATCGCCATAAAGGTGGACCAGGGGAGACTCTAGAATGTGTTTGTACGATATGGGAATCAAATGAAATGTGTTGATGAACATTTTAAAAGCGAGTGGTCCTAAGGTATATACGTGGACGCCTTTTCGAGATATCGCCATAAAGGTGGATCAAGGGTGACTCTAGAATGTTTGTACGATATGGGTATCAAACGAAAGGTGTTACGGAGCATTTTAAGAGGGAGTGGGCCTTAGGTCTATAGGTGGACGCCTTTTCGAGATATCGCCATAAAGGTGGGCCAGGGGTGACTCTAGAATGTGTTTGTACGATATGGGTATGAAATGAATGGTGTTAATGAGTATTTTAAAAGGGAGTGGGCCTTAGTTCTATATGTGGACGCCTTTTCCATATATCGCAATAAAGGTGGATCAAGGGTGACTCTATAATGTGTTTGTGCGATATGAGTATCAAATTAAAGGTATTAATGAGGGTTTTAAAAGCGAGTGGCCCTTAGATGTATATGTGAAGGCGTTTTCGCGATATCGACCAAAATGTGGACCAGGGTGATCCAGACAATCATCTGTCGGGTACTGCTAATTTATTTATATATGCAATACCACGAACAGTATTCCTGCAAAAATTTCAAGGGCTGTTGATTTCGCCCTGCATAACTTTTACATTTTCTTCTACTTAATATGGTAGGTGTCACACCCATTTTACAAAGTTTTTTCTAAAGTTATATTTTGCGTCAATAAACCAATCAAATTACCATGTTTCATCCTTTTTTTCGCATTTGGTATAGAATTATGGCATTTTTTTCATTTTTCGTAATTTTCGATATCGAAAAACTGGGCGTGATTGTAAAGTGAGTTCAGATAAGTACGTGGACTAAGTTTAGTAAAGATATATCGGTTTTTGCTCAAGTTATCGTGTTAACGGCCGAGCGGAAGGACAGGCGGTGGACTGTGTTTAAAAACTGGGCGTGGCTTGAACCGATTTCGCCCATTTTCACAGAAAACAGTTACCGTCATAGAATCTATTCCCCTACCAAATTTCAGAAGGATTGGTAAATTTTTGTTCGACTTATGGCATTAAAAGTATTCTAGACAAACTAAATGAAAATGGGCGGAGCCACTCCCATTTTGAAATTTTCTTTTATTTTTGTATTTTGTTGCACCACACCATCACTGGAGTTGATTGTTGACGTAATTTACTTATATACAGTAAATATATTAAATTTTTTGTTAAAATTTGACTTTTAAAAACATTTTTTTTTAATTTTTTTAAACCCACCTACCAAGTTTCAGCGCTTTATCCATCTTTGACAATGAGTTATCGCATTTTTTCGGTTTTTCGAAATTTCCGATATCGAAAAAGTGGGCGTGGTTATAGTCCGATATCGTTCATTTTATATAGCGACCTGAGTTGAGCGCCCAGGAACCTACATACCAAATTTCATCAAGATATCTCAAAATTTACTCAAGTTATCGTGTTAGCGGACAGACGGACGGACGGACGGACATGGCTCAATCAAATTTTTTTTCGATACTGATGATTTTTATATATGGAAGTCTATATCTATCTCGATTCCTTTATACCTGTACAACCAACCGTTATCCAATCAAAGTTAATATACTCTGTGAGCTTTGCTCAACTGAGTATAATAAAGGGGCTTGGCGCCTCCCATACAAACCAAATCTTTAATATCATTGAAAACAATTCCTGTTTAGTCGGAAACATACTATCCTAAATGCTTTAAATTTAGGAATAGGGCAGCTTTATACTAGAATATTTTCACTAAAAAATCCAGCGATCAATTCGAGGAAATCGCTTCAAATTTCTTAAACGGTAAGCGCTTTGGTAATGACGTAGAACATACGGTTTGAAAATCGTATTTATGGTTTGGCAGGGAAAAGGAAGAGGGAGAGAGGAGGGGTATAAGGAAAAGGGAGAGAGTGAAAAGAAAGTTCCGGAAAAAGTTAAAGGAAGAGAGAGATGACGGATAGTGGTCCCTTTCGTCAGAAAATGAGAAAGTGGGAGAAAAGAAGGGCAAACCTAGTAGACCGTGAGGTGGAAGAGCAGATGTGACAGAAGAGAGAAGTGAGCTATGCAAGCTTTTTGAGAGACACGCAAAAAAAATTTTATTAATATTAATTTTATGAGTTTAAAAGCCGTGGATAAAATTGACTTTATCGATCAAGCATTATCACATGTTCCTGTAGAAGACTTCAGATTGAGCCCGAATATCGACAAATTAAAAAGCAACGCATATTTAAACATTGTGTTTTATTTTACCCACGGCCTTTAAATCACCCTGTAAAACAACTAAATTTTAACTAAATTTTTCAGGCCCGTTTATTTTGTGCGTAACATCGTGTATATCGAGAGTTTTCACTACTGTGATTACATTAGTATAACGCATGAAAAAATCATCCATACTTGCTTGTTTCTAGTTTCAAGCAAACTTTTCAGTTTTAATTTCCAAGCAAATTATGCAGCTATTTTTCTTTATTTTTCTTTTTTTTTATTCAATTTCTCTGCCAAATGCCTCGTTAACGGTATGCGGAAGAATCAAAATGCAATGATTGCCACTATATAAATTATTTTATAATCGATACTTAATACAACAAAAATGCAAAGAAAAGGGGAAAATTGAAGAAAAAGCAGAGCACGAGCAAGTGTTTTGAAACGAGCGATAAATAACAATTAATAGTTAAGTCGGTGGGTGGTTATATTCATCGTTGTTGTTAGCCAATAAAAGCATGTAACGATTACTTGGTAAGATTATGAAATAAACTTTGATGGATTAAGTCTAAAAGTTGTATATTTAAGTTGATGTGTGTATATGAGGACGGTGGTGGTACATATATGTAGTACGATAAAGTTTGGACTTGAGGTAGTTGTGCTATCTTCAGTGTCTCTACTAAAGTTGAGCTGAAGATGGCACATGGGTTAAACCGGCTTTTCTGCAAACGAAGCTTTACACGAGGTCACAGAAAACCGTTACAACATACGCAAACTGTCTACCTTTTGTATAGTCATCAATGATTTCAGCGTTGTTTTATCAGTTCAGTATCACGACAAAAATTTAGACTGAAGATGACACAGTCAGTTTATAATCACACCAAAGTTGACAAGTGATAAGGGAAAATCGTTCTAAAAAGCGACAACGTGTCTTTCTGTCAAAAACAACAAATTAGAGCGCTTTTTTTCGGTGTGAAATCTTCACTGAAGATGACATAAAGCTATACAATGTATATATAATGATTTAAGGCTGCAAAATATTTTGATAGGTACGAATTTGAGTAGATATGAAATAAACTTTGTTTAAAAAGCTGAAAAGATTTTTTGGCATGTTCAAAGTCCAAATTAAATCAAACGATTGAACGTGCTCATCGCTGTTACTGCGATTTTTTCGTCGGCGAAATTAAAAAAAATTAAAAAGTTAGAAATATTTACAGTTGAGGTACAACACAAGCACAAGTATATACCAAAAACTAGCAACAAAGAGCAAAACAAAAAACTAAAAAAAAACAAGTAAAGACGGGACTGTCTTCGGCTGTGCCGAAGACTTCATACCTTTCATGAATGGGGCTGCACAATAATCTTATCCCGTTCGTAATCTCCAAATAAGGGGATGTATAAGATAAGAAATATATAGTGAACAGAGGTACATACCTAAATGATTTTTAATATAAATATAAAATAAAAAATGGCAAAAAAACCCCTTATCTGAACGATCGGTGGTATGGGATATATATTATATATAGCTCCGATCGAAATGATTTTTACAGGAAATCTTCTATGATATATTAGATATTGGAAATTAAGGGAGAAATGACTAAAAATATTTCTATCTGAACGATCGGTTGTATGGGATATATATTATATATAGCTCCAATCGAAATGATTTTTTCATGAAATCTTCTATGATATATTAGAATAAATATCACTAAGTTTAACGTTTTTATATTGGAAATTAAGGGAGAAATTGCCAAAAATCTTTCTATCTGAACGATCTTTTGTATGGGATATATACTATATAAAGCTCCGATCAAAGTGTTTTTTTCAGGATATCTTCTATGATATATAAGAATATGTATCACCGAGTTTCACGTTTATACTTTCTAAATTGCGGCAGGAATGACCAAAATCGTCTTATCTGAACGATCGCTTGTATGGGAGATATATGTTATAGTGGTCCGATCCTAGCGGATCCGACAAATGTCTAATATAATACAAAAATACATCCTTGTGCCAAATTTCATTGAAATATCTCAAAATTTGAGGGACTAGTTTGCGTTCAAACAGACAGACGGACGGACGGACGGACAGACGAAAGAACGTGAATTACGGGAGTCCCTGTCGTGAAGACTTACCTCCGGTGTAAAACACAGATCAATGTCCGTTGATCTTCGGCCCAACAAGTTGGTACCAATGCGGTGAGCTGGGGTGTTCAAGTCAACCAGCCTTGGTTTGGCCGAGGAGGACTATCCATCCTCCTCTTCCATTTTCGGGTAATGGCACCCGGTTGCACGGCAACTCCACCGCGAGTTCCGTGCTTGCCTCAGGGTCCCTCTTTCATTGATTTTGATATCTCAGTATCTGGTTAACAAGTTAACCAGATTGAAATATTTAGCGGCGCTTGGTTTTGCTAGATGTTGCTTAAGGGCCGCACTACGTTGACAAACGAAGTGAGCTTGGCATCAAATCATGCGCCGTCCTCAACACCAACACCATCACAATTTAAATCAAGGGATGTGACCAACCTTTTCCGCACACAGACCTGTGAGTGCCGAGTGCCCGCCTCAACAATGCCCCTCGACATCGCTTGAGGCCACACTCGTTGACAAACATTGTGTGCCATATCGTCTTCTATTGGCTTCCATTTTCGCTACTAATTTCGCTCCAATTTCCACTCAATTACACAACAATTATGCACCAATTTGCCTCCAAATACACTCCACTCCTTCCAAATACACTCCTACCACAATTAAGGGATGTGGCCAACCTTTTCCGCTCACAGACCTGTAAGTACCGAGTACCTGCCCCAGCAACATCTTTGCATTGCAGTCCGCCACACTGCAGTGATTTGACAACGTCAAACCTTGCCACATATAGGGTGTGGCCAGCCACACAGCGAACGCCTTCTATTCGCTTGCGCAGTCTAAAGCAGCCTCAAAACATCTCAAAAGACGAGATGAGCACCGGCCCACTCGTACAATTATCGATTGCTTTTTGGCTCACGATAGACATGCGCTCTTACACCATCTTTCGTCAACTATTTTTCAGCATTTGCCACAATTTAAGGGATGTGACCAACCTATCATCTGCCCCTCAGGGTCAGCTTCTCAATGAAATTGGGACCGCCGTGGCAAGCATGAGACCGAATTCCCTTGGGTCTTGGGCCCCCAAGGGAAAACAAGTCTACTCAGAGCGTGTGTCATAAGTGAACTCTGTTTGAAACCACAGCCACCGCGATGCTCCCACAAGGGGGCCATCCCAGGACAGAGGTGAGACCTGAGTACAAAGCATCGTTCGATGCAGTGCACCAGATCACACTGGCTTCTCCTGCTCCCGCGGTAGCACTTTTTATAAAGACCTTGCCTAGGGTCCCACAGGGTGATACACTGCGTCCACCCTGCTACCTTTCGAGTAAAACACCTTACTCATGGATTGGGTACCCATGGTATTATGGTCGCCTTTTACGACCGGTATACCTACCGTGGGCATATTCTAACCCCTAACCCACAGGGGGAGGACGGACGGACAGGCGGACATGGCTATATCAACTCAGTTCGTCGCCCTGATCAATTCTGTATACTTAATGGTGAGTGGTGTGATGGTAACGTGCTCCGCCTATCACACCGTATGCCCTGGGTTCAACTCCCGGGCAAAGCAACATCAAAATTTTAGAAATAAGATTTTTCAATTAGAAGAAAATTTTTCTAAGCGGGGTCGCCCCTCGGCAGTGTCTGGCAAGCGCTCCGATTGTATTTCTGCCATGAAAAGCTCTCAGTGAAAACTCATCTGCCTTGCAGATGCCGTTCGGAGTCGGCATAAAACATGTAGGTCCCGTCCGGCCAATTTGTAGGGAAAAATCAAAGAGGAGCACGACGCAAATTGGAAGAGAAGCTCGGCCTTAGATCTCTTCGGAGGTTATCGCGCCTTACATTTATTTTTATTTATTTAATGGTGAGTCTATCTTCTATATTTCTCAACGTTACAAACATCGGACCAAAGTTAATATACCATTTCATGTTCATGAAAGGTATAATAAACAAAACGAATGCTCAAAGAAAGATGGAAAATCATAAATACCACTCAATTGTTATGTCAGCAAAAAGGGAAAGTAAAACTCATCCAAATGCGTTGCTGGTGTAAATGTGTAAATTGTAGTCGAAACGTGTAATGTCGCAGCTATTTGTTGCTGTTGGTTTAGCTGCTGCTGATCACGGTTGAATATTAAAATGTTGGCAATACATACAAAGAGCTTTTTTTTGGCTACCGGTTTGGTTAGACTAAATTGTACTTGGGCCGCACCGGGCTTGTCTGACCGAGTAAAGTGAGGTGTGGTTATGTTTTGTTGGAAGACCATCACGGTAAAGTGTTTCTTACACAATTTCAATCAATAAACAGCGAGAGTTTTGTAGTAGACGATTTGAAATGAGCGCGTTGACAGCAAAAACCAACAATTGACGCGACGACTGTAAGCGGGGTGCGCTCAAATGATGAGCCAATAAAGGGTAAAGACATTAGCTAGCGCGAGCTGGTGGCATCTATGCGCACAGAAAAATATTCAAGTACAGTTGCGACTAAAAAATTGCAAGTTATATGATTTGCTAACTTTGTATGCTATCGAAATTAAAAAAAAGTAAGAAGCGTGTATCGAAAAATCTTGAATAATTTTAAAAATCTTTATGAAAGTTTCCAAATTTATATTTGCAATTTTGGGAATATTTGTTGTGTCACCAAAACGATGCGAAACAATTTCGAAAAGGTTTTCGAAAAAATTTTAATAGTTTTAAAAATCTTTATAAAAATTTACAAATTTCTATTTAGGATTTTAGGAATGTTTTTATAACGGAAGTCATGTGACGCAGTTTCGAAAACGTTTTCAAGAAATATAAAAATTCAAGTCATTTTAAAAATTTTAAATTTTTTTAAGGAATTTTGTTAATTAAAAAACAATAATTGTAAACCAATTTCGAAATTTTTGAAAATTTGAATAGATTGTTTAAAAATTGTTCCTGAAATTTGTCTAAAACTCTATAGAGATTTAAGACAGAGTAAGGCTTTTGCAACGAAAAGTATTTGAAGCAATTCGAAACTTCAGCGAAGAAATTTTAAAATTTAAAATTAGGGTATTGTTAAATAAATAACTTTAGTGAATTATAACGACAACGATGTGTTAATCAAGTTCGAAAACGTTCTTTATAAAAGTTAGTTTGAAAAATCTTATAAAAAGTTTCCTCGTTTGTGTATCTTTACAACATGTTTCTTTCAAACGAAAACATCAAATTTAAACACATTTATAAAATAAAATTGAAAAACTTGTTTTAGATTTCTCTCTACACGGAGAACTATAAAATTTAACACAAATTTTTATTTAGAAAAGGACATGGGTGTGAACCCAAATCAAAATGAATCGGACTAGAAAACAATTAAATCGAAAAGTAACCTTAACTCTAAAAGACTAATTGTACTTCTTGACTATTATCGAATCGCTCGCAAATTGTTTCGAAATGGTTACATTGTTTTTGTAGTAAACACTTTCTAAATATGTATATTCTTTTAAATAACGACACAAAAAGAAAGATAGAATATGTCCTTTAAGACTGGTGATAAAATTGCATATATACTTTGTCGCTGCTATTGTTTTTACTCACAAGTGTATATTATGAATGAATGTGTACGAAATATGTAACTTATAATATCATTTAATTCTTGCTATTTTGATCAATCAACAGAGTAGCAATTCAAAAAGCAGTGCATCAGCAATCATAAATTATTATTATAATAGGACTGGCATGTCGCGCTGGTCGTGTAGCTCAGCGTCGTATTGTGGTGTATCTGGCCTGCCGCCAAAATGGCATTAAGCTGCTTTGTGCAGCTGTCATTTGATTATGCGTATCAGTTCGTACGCACTACTGCCTGATTATGACGAGGTCTCTCATAATGCAGTAAGCATAGATAACCGATTTTGGTTTATTAATTTTGCCTTCGCTATTATTTATTATTATTAATATTTTAAAAGCTTCAAGCTTAGGAAAAGTCATGCGAATGTATGAAGTAAGAAATTTGGCATAGAAATATAAAATATTAATACTTAGAGGATTTAGCACAAATTTTGTGTATTAATTTGAACTCATGCTATTGAATGATGTGTGCGAGTGCTGTAAATGGTAGCTTTGGTTCCGGTTTAGTTCGCAAATTCCGGCAGCACGTCACGTTTAGCTACCGTCTAAAAAAAGTAAAACGAATATTGCATTTTGTTTATTGATATTGCAGTTATGGGAAGTGTGCAATGGAGTCGTACAGTATTTTTTATACAACGATGTGAAAAATAAATTGGCTTTGAAATGTGCTGAGGAAATTTCAAAGTAATGTATCTTTTGGGAAATAAAAATGATATATGTACTTGTTCAGGTTTTACTTTGGAGGTATATTTCATATGTTTTTACGGACCGTGTGTTGTTGTTTTTTTTTTTTTTATCTTCCTTTGCATTACAATTAAATAACTATATACACAATTTTCATAGTTTCTAATTACATAGAACGTGCCCAAACGGTTATTTTCCTCCAGCTCTTTCTACACCTGCTGTGTTATGAGTAAAGCCTAAGTTTACTAATAATGTGCATGATATGAGCAGACTAGCAGATGCTCATCGTGAGCCTTAAGTCCTCTTCAAAGATATGAGTCACTTTTGTTTGGTTAATACTGGTAGACTTTGTGCATATAATCTTAGAAATTTTGCTAGTCTTCTGCTTCTTTCCCCACCTTCTCTGCTTGGT
>JARSSU010046667.1:2500-21515 GCA_029619165.1 Eurosta solidaginis
ACGCTTGCACAACTAGAGTTGCATTGTGCTTTTGACTTCATTAGGCATTCGATTAGCTACTAATGAAATAATAATAGATTCTCGAATTTTGTAGGGAAGATTGAGCTCAATAAGCGTCTTAATGTAGAAAACTGCCTTTGTTATTCAATAAGCCGTTCTTTGTGAAAACAGTATAAGACTAATTGACCTTGTAACGGGCGTTTTTCTGGTTGGCAGGCCTGCTACCTATTATCTCACACTCTTAACGTTTCATCCACGCTTAGTCACTAGGTTCGCTTGCTTTATGTACGAGTTAGCTCTACGGACTGCGGGTTCCTCTGATGCGTTACACGACCTGCACCATACAAAAATCGTACCCTCCATTTTCTTACTTCTTGATGTGTCACAAATTTCGATACATTTTATATCGCCACCCTTTGTTTTGATGTGGTCCACGCAATGATGTTGTTTGGCTGGTCCTCCTACTTCCTCCCTTTCATGGTCGGTAGTGGCCCAATTAGTTACCTACCCTGCATCTGCAACCTGCAGTAATCTATCCCCTCATATCAGGACTTATAGACTTACCTGATGACAAAAAAGACGTCCTTTGAGATTATAAGGACTTTATTTTAAAGAGTATTTTGGCTAACACTGGAAAATTTTTAGACTACATAAATTACTATCAGTGTTACGATCAAATCCAAAGGACGTAGTTATGACTTTCTCTATCTGCCAACTCTTATCCTCCGCCCTCACCCTCTTCTTCCTCTAATTTTTCCTCCTCCCATTACCCTTACTATTACTTTTATTCTCACTCCCCTTCTTCTTCTTGTTCTATTTTACTTTCCTACTTCCCTGCTTTTCCTTCTCCATTTTCCTTTTCAACGAAATTCACTTTCACATGTGGAGATATATCGAGTTTTCCTTTTTTCCGCACACTGCATTACTAACAAAGAGCAAAATAGTACGAAAAATTTTCCCTTCTTACATTTTTTAGTCAATACCAGATTTTGAGGGCCATCAAATACTGATTTCATCTGTCTGGTTTTATTGAATAATAGAATAACCGGAATTTTTCTAGTCCGGCTTTCTATATATAACACTCTGAATATTTTTTTTTGCCCAGATTAATATAAAACATTTTAATGATAAAAAGTTTTGTTTGACTTCATTGAACCACGATGATGGCGCAAGGCAGCCGGCCCTTAAGGCCACTTTCGCATAACGTGCTAACCTGACTGGTGGCAGTCTACATCACCTTTAAGAGGTAATATCAGAATCTCAGTTTAGTTAAGGTTTTGCAATGATTAAAGCATAAGCTTTTCCATCGAGGCACATTTTTTTTATTTTTGGGTGTTTTCGTCGTTTTGACGGATTTTTAGACATTTGTTGCAAATCAATGTCAGTTGTAGAGAATACTAACAGGAGCATTGAAAGGGCTTCAATAATTATAAATAACAATATGAATGAGTCTGGAAATATATACTATGGTCCGGTTTTTCATTGCGACTTTAAACTCCAGTTAAAATTAAATAGAGCTTTAACCCTACCACTTCGTCCGCTTAAGAACAAAATTGTATGTTATCGAACAAAGTGGAAAGGTTAAACACTAGAGAACTTTAACTGTAGTTTAAAATTGCACGGCAAACCTGCCCATAATGTCTGTTACATAGATTCGGAAAAAAAATTACAAAGACAGTAAAGGCACAATAAGAAATTCGTACGATGTATAAGATGCGCAGTATGCTGTACTGGAGTTCAAAGAATAAATATGAAATAAATATTATGCATGGACATTTATAACAATATGATATTCCACGAGATGTTAGTGCAAGTATTTCGACACATCTGTAAATAAATAAATGCCATGCATAGATGAAGGAGACACCCACGCACACCACTTATGGACAAATATTCGTTTAAACATATGCACATACATCTGCGTTAGTTTATAAATATGTGTATGTTTAGTTGATTACATAAATTCATTAAAAGCTTGGTTGGTGGTGGACGAACGTGCTAATATTTATACATGTTGCCCCCATTCGCATACATCCTCGTGACGCACAGTGTAATGCGTGCGGTCAAAAATATAAGAAAATTGGAAATTTGGAAATAAGTTTATATCAAGATTTGAAAATTTTTGCAAATTTTTTTTGTCAAGTACTCGTTAAATTTTGTATGTGAACACAAAGGTATATGCTATAGAAATTCGAAAAGTACTGCCCTTAACTCTAAAGCACGAATTTAGAGAATTCCAGTTTTTATACTCAGTTGAGCAGAGCTCACAGAGTATATTAACTTTGATTGGATAACGGTTGGTTGTACAGGTATAAAGGAAACGAGATAGATACAAACTTCCATATATCAAATATCAGATCAAAAAAAATTTGATGAGCCATGTCCGTCCGTCCGTCCGTTAACACGATAACTTGAGTAAATTTTGAGGTATCTTGATGAAATGTGGTATGTTGGTTTCTGGGCACTCATCTCAGATCGCTATTTAAAATGAACGATATCGGATTATAACAACGCCCACTTTTTCGATATCGAAAATTTCGAAAAACCGAAAAAGTGCGATAATTCATTACCGAAGACGGATAAAGCGATGAAACTTGGTAGGTGAGTTGAACTTATGACGCAGAATAGAAAATTAGTAAAACTTTGTACAATGGGCGTGGCGCCGCCCACTTTTGAAAGAAGGTAATTTACAATTTTGCAAGCTGTAATTTGGCAGTCGTTGAAGATATCATGATGAGATTTGGCAGGAACGTTACTCTTATTACTATATGTATGCTTAATAAAAATTAGTAAAATCGGCGAACGAACACGCCCTACTTAAAAAAAAATTTTTTCTAAGTCAAATTTTAACAAAAAATTTAATATCTTTACAGTATATAAGTAAATTATGTCAACATTCGACTCCAGTAATGATATGGTGCAACAAAATACAAAAATAAAAGAAATTGCAAAATGGGCGTGGCTCCGCCCTTTTTCATTTAATTTGTCTAGGATACTTTTATTGCCATAAGTCGAACAACATTTACCAATCCTTGTGAAATTTGGTAGAGGCTTAGATTCTAGGACGATAACTTATTTCTGTGAAAAGGGCGAAATCGGTTGAAGCCGCGACCAGTTTTTATACACAGTCGACCGTCTGTCCTTCGCTCGGCCGTTAACACGATAACTTTAGCAAAAATCGATATATCTTTACTAACCTCAGTTCACGTACTTATTTGAACTCACTTTGTATTGGTATAAAAAATGGCCGCATTCCGACCACGACCACGCCCACTTTTGAGATATCGAAAATTACGAAAAATGAAAAAAATGCGATAATTCCATACCAAATACGAAAAAAGGGATGAAACATGGTAATAGGATTGGTTTATTGACGCAAAATATAACTTTAGAAAAAAACTTTGTAAACTGGGTGTGGCACCTTCCATATTAAGTAGAAGAAAATGAAAAATTTATGAAAATGAAAAGTTCTGCAGGGCGAAATAAAAAAAACCATTGAAATCTTGGCAGGAATACTGTTCGTGGTATTACATATATAAATAAATTAGCGGTATCCAACAGATGATGTTCTGGTCACCCTGGTCCACATTTTGGTCGATATCTGGAAAATGCCTTCACATATACAACTGACACCACTCCTTTAACAACCCTCATTAATACCTTTGGTTTGATACCCATATCGTACAAACACATTCTAGAGTCACCCCTGGTCCACCTTTATGGCGATATCTCGAAAAGGCGTCCACCTATAGAACTAAGGCCCCACTCCCTTTTAAAAGACTCATTAGCACCTTTCATTTGATATCCATATCGTACAAACATATTCTAGAGTCACCCCTGGTCCACCTTTATAACGATATCTCGAAAAGGCATCCACCTATAGAACTATGGCTCAATCCCTCATAAAATACTCTTTAATACCTTTCATTTCATACACCAGGTTCCAGGGTTACCCTCGGTTCATTTTCCTACATGGTTATTTTCCCTTATGTTGTCACCATAGCTCTCAAATGAGTATGTAATATTCGGTTACACCCGAATTTAGCCTTCCTTACTTGTTTATTATGATGTTTCTCTTTTTGCGCCATGGAAATATTGCAAAACTGTTTTTTTTAAATCTACGTGGATATATGAAATCCGATTTTTAGAATAAAAAACTCACTATTTTGGTCCTTCAAAATTTTATGATTTCTTATTTTGCTGTTTGAAGCTTTGCAGTGATTTGCACATATCGTTATTTTATAGTTTCATAATCAGTGAAGCATACTTTAAGGAGCTGAAACTGGTTCAGTATACAAAACCATATAAAAAGAGCTGTAGAGCTCCAAAGGACATTAGAAGGCAATGAATAGTTCTCCATTGCAAAAATTAGGATATGTCAGTATTGAAGATCAAATGTCAAACTGCCAATTTACAATAAAAACAATTTCGAGTGTATTTAGCTAAATAAAGTTCAAAAGTAAGGGGCGGTATTTCGTTACTTTTTTATTCGGTTCAATGTAGGCTACGTCGCGAAAACCAATGTTTTTAAGTTATAAAATGCCTACCAGTATCTGAAATTCGCACGAAAGCATGCAAATTGTCGGCCATGTATATGATTATGTATTTACGTTATCGTAGGATTGAAGAGGATCCTTACTGTCCCATCGAATTGGACAACGCAGAGCACGTAATATTTCATTGCCCTCGTATTCTCGGTGAAAGAGACTCTGTACACATAGTTTTTGGAGAGGAGCCTTCGATAAGGAATTATATGAGGAGTATATATGTAGACAAATAGATTTCGGTGTTGTTATCGGTACCGGTTCATATTGGTAATGTGGCGGATTTAGATAAGTAAGTGAAGCAGTTTAAAAACAAAGATGTAAGCAAACGAACTAATAACACCTACATACACATGTGTATAGCCACAGCGAATACGAGACACAGAAAAACGAGAAGTAGACCAGCAACCAATTATTGGGAAAGCTGTTCGCCCAAAATAAAGACCATGGGAGAAAATTATCGCGAGTTTTTTTTTCGCCTGAAAATATTCACAGTTTTTGTTCACCCTATCGCAGAGGGTACCGAAAGAATTTTTCGTGTTCGAAAAAGATTTCACCTTATCGGCAACTCTTTGTTCGGGCGAAATGAACAGCGCGGAAACCCAAATTTGTTCACTTACATTTTACAGGCGAACGAAGAAAAATGTAAGTAATTTTTTGTTTTGAAATTTGGTACTCTTATAATTATATGTACTTTTATTATTAGAAATAAATCAATAAATAATGTACAATCGGAAGTTGAGGGGAAAAAAGTGAAATTCCTGTATTGCTAAGTAGGTAAATTCTATTTTTAATGACAACGTATCAGTGGGCCAAGTTATCCATTGTGGGCAAAGCAACGGTTCCAAAATGTTGAGCACCTCGCTGAAACAAGATTGGCTAAGACCCACTCCTTGGTCCTTTCCAACGCATTTCCCTTTGCGAAAAAACGAAGACATGTACTCAACTTTACAATTGGTGGAACTCCAAATTTGTGCTTCAATGGGGGCATGCAGATATCTAGCAAATATTAGAATGCCTGCTTGTTTACCCTGTAATATTGGCGAAAGCTAATTGAAAAAAATATAACTTGTTATTCAAAACTGCTGAAAATAGTAATTTTTAGCTTACATTGAATCATTTAGTTTCAAAGGGTTAGAACTGCTCCTTAATTGCCTCCGAATCGCTTTCACATTTATAATCTCCTCGCGCTCAATCAATACAAACCTAAATGCAATACTAAATATTATTTTATACATTTTTTGTTTCTATTTTTGTTGTATTTTAAGGAAATATATGCTTGTTTACAAAATTTACACAATTGCAAGTAAATTATTTGTTCACTGCTAGTTCACAATAGAGCATCAGCTGTTTCGAAGTGAACTTTTGTTCGCCCGAAATTGCCGATATGCGGAAAAATTTCACCCGAACAAAAAAAGTGAAGGCGAACAATTTCCGCGTGAACTTCGCGATAAGGGTGAATGACGACCTAACTGCGAGGTATATAAGCAGTGCAGTCTAAGGAATTGATTATTTTAACACGTTGGAAGCGAAGTACGCGAATAATATGAATTGCGAAGTTCTAGTATTACTGTCGTGGTAAATAATGAAGTTTTGTTGTACAGCATGTTTGAGCTCATTTATTTAACAGTTCAGATAAACGAACCGATAAATCAGGAAATAATGAACGACCTCTTAACCCTACAGTAAAGGGGTTGGATCTTGCGACAATTTTTGTGCAAATTTGAACGTGGTTGGAATCGAACTATATTTTTATGCAAACTAATTTACTTTTTTTAGGCGGCCACCGTGGTGTGATGGTAGCGTGCTCCGCATACCACACCGTATGCCCTGGGTTCACAGCCTAGGGCAATTTCAGAAATAAGGTTTTTCAATTAGATAAAAATTTTTCTAAGCGGGGTGGCCCCTCGGTAGTGTTTGGCAAGTGCCCCGGATGTATTTCTGCCATGAAAAAGCTCTCAGTAAAAACTCATCTGCCTTGCAAGATGCCGTTCGAAGTCGGCATAAAACATGTAGGTCCCGTCCGGCCAATTTGTAGGGAAAATCAAGAGGAGCACGACGCAAATTAGAAGAGAAGCTCGGCCTTAGATCTCTGCGGAGGCTATCGCGCCTTACATTTGTTAATTTTTTTTAATTTACTTCAATCGTAATTTCTTTTACACTGTGCGACTAAGCGTGTGCAGTGTAAAGCTAATATATATGTATGCAGTAGCTACAAAAGCAAAAAAGAAAATAGCATTTTAACATATGTACATACATATGTATATAGGTAAGTGTAAGTTACTGCTGTCTATAGATGGCTTTCATATGGCTGAAACATCCTTGGAACGAATGCAATCTGGTAGCATAATTTGTTAGATAGAATTCCCTGAAGCAAATTTAACACTTAGAAATACAAAAAAAAATATAACTTACAAATAGCAGTGCCATTTACGCGCGACACTCGCATGAATGCATTGCGTGAAATAAATGTACTAGCAAGGGAATTGGAAAACCTATGCAAACGGAGTGTAGAAAATATGTACCAAAGTGCACACCTCATGAAACTAGTTTTATATCAAGTAGTATGAGGCTGTGGTTTTTTAATAAATCATCGACTAAAGAAGAATAAAGTCAGCCAGTATGCTATATTCCTCTTGTATGAAAATCATTTCTTTTAAGCATATTTATTGACACTTGTGTTTCACCCCGTATGCAGGTGTCTGCATCTTTCATTACCTTGGGCTTACATTGTCCTTATTGTAGTAGCAGCGTTAATTGTTTAGTGGTAAGAGTCTTAGATTGCGAAGTTGCTCCTGAAATGTGATTACATTCATTCCAATCTTAAAACTAGGCTTAATGAAAATGGCAACTAGTTATCCTGTCTATAAATTATTTATTTATTTGTTATTTATTTTTTATTAAAAGTGTGAAGATCTTATAATAAGAAGAACTCAACAGTGAAGGTAGTGTTGAACTTAACTGTCACCTGCCTTAGGATATACGAGACTGCAATGGAGACTGAATAAAGTGCAAGAAGCTTTAGATATAAATAAATGTAAGGCGCGATAACCTCCGAAGAGATCTAAGGCCGAGCTTCTCTTCCAATTTGCGTCGTGCTCCTCTTGACTTTTCCCTACAAATTGGCCGGACGAGACCTACATGTTTTATGCCGACTCCGAACGGCATCTGCAAGGCAGATGAGTTTTCACTGAGAGCTTTTCATGGCAGAAATACAATCGGAGCGCTTGCCAGACACTGCCGAGGGGCGACCCCGCTTAGAAAAATTTTCTTCTAATTGAAAAATCTTATTTCTAAAATTTTGATGTTGCTTTGCCCGGGAGTTGAACCCAGGGCATACGGTGTGATAGGCGGAGCACGCTACCATCACACCACGGTGGCCGCCGAAGAAGCTTTAGATTAATATCCGAAAAATCTGGCTAATGACAGAAGTTTTCAACATCGAAACAAATTTCTTCAGAAATAATAATGGAAATGGCGTGCTTAATTAATTGGAATATTTTTCTTCCCCATTGCTCTGTAGCGACGGAGATGACGAAGCCAATACCGGAACGGTAGTCGGGTCATCGACTTATAATCGTTTGATTTTTCGACGACATGAAATGAAGTCGATAACTTTTCGATATCAAGTCGATAACTTTTTGCTAACAATTCGATAATTTTTATGCAGCAAATCAATAACGAAGCCAATAGCTTATTGGTAGAAATCTGACATCAAACCGATAACGTTTTGACAACAAACAGATAACGTTTCGATAAGCTTTGATCAAAAAACTACCTTTCCGTTTACAAGTCAGTGCCTTTCTGATAAAACTGCATTGATGATAAGTCTGCATTGACAAATCGATAACTCTTTTTTAACATAGCGGCAGATTTTCGATGAATATTCGTTAGTTTTAAGATAACAAAGATAAATCGATAACACGGACGATACTTTGATAGCAAATCGAATTTTTTGGCTTCTCGATAAGCAGTCGGAAATTTTTAATAACATTTCGATAAATTATCTATAAAGAATCGATATTTTTCGATATATAATCGACACCTCATCCATACTTGTCGATAACACACCTACAAACTGAACGTTTGAATAATATTTCGAAAACTTTTCCCCAATGTCTCGATAAATTTTCGAAATATTATCGATAGCTTTTCTATAACCAACCGATGACACTTCGATATCAAAACGATGACTTGTCCACACCTCGTCGAGAACACAAATATTCAAGCCGATAACTCCTCGATAAGTAATGGATAACACGCCCATAAACCGCCGATAACAAATCGATGACTCACCCATAACAAAACATTAACACTTCGATAACAAATTGATAACATGCCGTCCAGTTTCACTTCCGGATTCAGTTTAGTCTTTTAATTCTTATCCTCACCTCTCGGTTTCTTTTCTCCTTTCCTTTCCTTTCCGTTCTTTTCCTTTCCTTTCATTTTCTTTCCTTTGCTTTCCTTTCCTTTCCTGTCCTTTCCTTTATTTTCCTTTCCTTTCATTTCCTTTCCTCTCCTTTCTTTTCTTTTCCTTTCTTTTCTTTTCCTTTCCTTTCCTTTTCACTCCGGATTCAGTTTAGTCTTCTAATTTTTATCCTCACCCCTCGGTTTCTTTTCTCCTTTCCTTTCCTTTCCTTTCCTTTCCTTTGCTTTCCTTTCCATTCCTGTCCATTCCTTTATTTTCCTCTCCTTTCCTTTCCTTTCCTTTCCTTCTTCCTTTGCTTTCCTTTCCATTCCTGTATATTCCTTTATTTTCCTTTCCTTTCCTTTCCTTTCCTTTCCTTTCCTTTCCTTTCCTTTCCTTTCCTTCCCATCCCTTCCCTTCCCTTTCTTTGCCGAAGGAAATTAGGGTTTGTGAGTATGTGATTAATTCTTCAAAGCAAATCGGGAAGCTATTGTGTACTTCAATGCTAGAAATTTACTTCATATTATACATCGATGTTTTTTAAATCTCTTGTATAAAACTTCTTATAAAGTACCCTTAGTGAAATGGCAAAAAAAAATAATATTTGAAACAATTTTCAATTCCAAATTTCAAATATTAAGATTTCCAAAAAGGGGGTCAGAGAATATTTACGTAAAAAAAGTAAAGTGTTTCGCATAAAATATTAATTAGAAATTTAAAAACATAATCTGTTTTAACTTGGTTTAAAAAATGTTTTTAAATTTTGTATTTAACACAGGAGATGGATGCCTACACTTTTGTTTAATACATGCGACTGAAAAAAAGTATTTCTTGTCTTTTATACAAATAAATTTTGTAAGGATTCACGATTATTCTTAAATATAAGAAATAAATAATACTTTAATATAAAGCATCAGAAGCAGTAATAAAATATACACATTGATTCTCCATTTATGTACATATAAACTCGTATTGAAAAAAATTTATATTTACAATCTTCACACTTGCACATCCATATCTACATATTCGTATATATATATTGTGCTCCTTTTACAAGCATTTTTGCTCTGATTCCCGTACTCGATACTTAATTTACACGTTAACTGCGTCGCAAAAGCAGCAACAAAAACAGCAGCGTCAACGCGAACGAAGCTGAATAATTATGTGTAACATTTTCACAGCTTGTTGCTTGCGTGATGCTAAAGAAGTTTTATGTGCAACCAAATCCTCACCACCTTCTGCCACAAGCAGTTGTGATTTATGACTGTCGCATTTCCTGACCCATTATTCAACGACAATAACAACAACTACTAGTGTACGAATAAAAATTATTATAACGCATATATTGGTTAACACTTTGAATCTAGGTAACACACTCGCGTGGAAAAAAATTGCAGTAAAATTATTTTAAAATTTTATTAGTTTTTCTATTCTATTGTTAAAGTCCTCAGTTTAAAAAATATTTTCCGAAAGCTATTTTGAAATAATTATGCAAAACGCATAGTTTTCTTGTGTGACGAAAAGCGTCATACTTTTTTCATATTGAAAATTTTCGAAATGTTCGAAGTTTTTACATATTTTTTCCGTCTTAAAATTCAGAAACTTTTTATTATTAGGAAGGTTTTTAAAACTTACCGCGTTTTGGAACTTTTCCCAAGACATTTTCGAAATTAGAAGACAATTTCATTCAAATAATTTGAAAGTTTTCGTAAAAATATTCAAATATTTTCTCATGTTTTGCAAATCGCTTTACACTATTTTATTCATTCATAAAATTTTCCAAATTTTTATGAAAGTTTTTTAAATTTTTTCGAGTTTTGGAACTTTTACGAAGAAGTTTTCGAAATTAGTTACATAGTTTTTGTTGCACAACTCAATACGTTTATTAGTTTACAAACTATCATAAAATAAACATAGTTTTCTATGTTTGTTTTTTAATTTGAAAATTTTCATAAAACTTTTTACGAACTTTTCAAGTTTTGGAGTTTTTTCGAAACTATTTACATAGTTTTCGCTGTACAGCTCCATATATGTTTTCTATTTGCAAATTTTAATAAAAAATTTTTCGAATTTTCGAATTTTTAAAAAAAGTTTTTGCAGTTTTTCATAGTTCTAAAAAACTCTTCGAGCTTTGGAGTTTTCCTGAAGGAATTTTCGAAACTATTTATTATTTTTAACTAAGTACCTTGATAGTGCTTGTTAACGGAACGCACCGGTTCTGTATCCGGCCCGAACTTTTTAGAGAAGTTTTCCTAAATTTTTTTCAAAATAGGAAGTTTTGGCAACTCTCGAAGAGAATCTATACCACCAGCTATGGCGGTTGACTGAGTAACCTAATTAAACAATTTTTCCAATTAATAAAATAGGAATTTTATCGAAAACATTTTCTTTAATTTTCGTTCGTATCCTTACTTTTTTTTAATTTGCTTGTGCATTTTTCTTTTAATTTTCGAAATCCGTATGCACAATTTTCTTAACACAATTAATTTTTCCTAACTCTGCAAATTTCAATAAATATTTTAAAAATTTTTTTGAGCTTTGGAATTTTTTCGAAGATATTTTCGAGTTTTAATTTGTTTCTAAATTAGTTTACACAGTTTTCTTTGCACAATTCCTTGTAAGGTTTATTTTTTAATCATAAAATTTTTTAAAAACTTCTTGAAATTATTTTTGTTTATATCGGCCAATTGATAAATCATTCAAGGTTCGAATCGAGCTCAAGGCCAGAACAATAATTTTTTTCTAATGATAATTGTTGTTATTTTTTAATTTTTCTAAATTAGAAAAATTGTATTTTGTTTTTGGAATAGTAGTTGAAAATTTTTCAGACAACCTGCCATAGCTGCGCAGATAGATCCATTTCGAAGGGTGCTAAGCCTTCATCATCAGTACGCTTTAGGCATGCTGCGCTAACCATTTAGCTATACAGCGGTGGTTTGTTTGACTTGCAAATTTGCTACTTCTATTCCTTTTTACCAACTATATTTATTCAGTGTTGCGCCATCTGGTGCATTGACAATAAACAAAGATCCAGCATTATCAGTGATTTGCGACCAGATGGCGCAACACTGAATAAATATAGTTGGTAGAAAGGAATAGAAGTAGCAAATTTGCAGTCAAACAAACCACCGCTGTATAGCTAAATGGTTAGCGCAGCATGCCTAAAGCGTACTGATGATGAAGGCTTAGCACCCTTCGAAATGGATCTATCTGCGCAGCTATGGCAGGTTGTCTGAAAAATTTTCTACTTACTATTCCAAAAACAAAATACAATTTTTCTAATTTAGAAAAATTAAAAAAAAACAATAACTATCATTAGAAAAAAATTATTGTTCTGGCCTTGAGCTCGATTCGAACCTTGAATGACTTCTTGAAATTTTAAACTTCTTTCAAAACTTTTCGAAGTTAGTTAGTTTACATATTTTCGACACGCATTTCATTCAAACATTGAAGTAAAATTAACGCCAAAACAAAGAGGAAACAAGTTAAGAAATTTGGTAAAAAATTGCGTTGCTACCTTTTTAAGGAAGGTGTACATATTTATGCTTACATCTGATCATTAGGGCGTGAACAATTTCTTTGCTATAATGAACTTTACTGCTTAGAACGTTATTAAGAATCTGAAACTGATAGTAACAGTAATAAATAATTCCGTGCATATAATTTGACTCACCTTTATGCACTTTAGTAAATATATATGTATATACATATGTACATTCGTAATGAAATACAAATAAATTATATTGTAATTTCTTCCGTTGGCTGTAAAAAATTTAAAAATATACAAATAACAACAACAAAAAATCTGTTAGCACCGGAAAACATTATTTCTTTTTGAATACTCGTTTGACGTACATTTACCTTTATGTTAGCCTTGATGACATTAAGCCCTCTGATGGCGCCGACGTCTACTACCTGCGGCGCAACTCTAAAGCTGTTGCTTATAAATCTGTTGACCAGTTTTTATGCGTTCCTATTTTCGCAGTAATAAATGTTGAAAAAAAAATTAAAAACATGTCAACTTACACTTTTCGCATTTTCTTGCAGTTTCCTATTTCAAAGATATACCCACATTATTTTCACATTTTATTTATACGACACGCGCATATACATACATATATTTGGCACATTCATATGTGCTTACATACATACTTTTATTTAAATATGCTATGTGGGTTTGTAAGGTGAGAAAGGCGGATTGAAATTTATTACACATAAATCGAGACGTTACGCAATTGTAAAAATAAACCCTAGCAGCTACGCTGAAGTCCATGTGAGGGCGTGCGTGCAGATACGTGCTGATTTGGGTGCTATCGTGATTGCAGTGGCAAAGTGTTGCGCGCGTGTGAGTCGCTTTGTACGTGCCAAAGGACGTAAGAGAATATTTATACACTTATTTTAGTTTAAATATTTATATTGATATATACGTAGGTACTTTTTCTATAAATAAGTACGCTTCAATAGTGTTAGTGACTACAATAAAAAGCAATTGATGTAAGTCTTTGAAGTTGAATTATATTGGGGCGAAAGTTGTTCATTAAATTTAGAAAATAAAGCTTAGGAAATTTGTTTAGTGCGAAATATGAAGTCCTTTGTAGATTATAAGTTAGTTGGAATAAAGTGGGATGAATTACTAGTTAACTTTTTTTTCGAAGCTTAGATATAAAAGTGGCAGTCAGAGTGTCTATATTTCACTGTGTTCATTTCAGAAACACCGTGTATAAATTGGAGTGTTAAGTTTTCCTGAATTTCGGCGCATAAACATACGGGTATACGTCTAAAAACAATTTTTTTTTAAGTTACCCAGACGCTGTCCAATGGTTGGAATTAAGCCACAATAATCGTGAACTACCGATACTGACAAGTAATTATTTCACTATCGGTTTATGATCGAATGTGAAAGCGAGTTATCGGCTGGTTATCAGCTCTGAGTATTCGGCTTGATAGTATTTTTTTTACCGATTTACACACAATCGACAGGTTACAGATGTGTAACTGGTGTTACATAAATTTCAAGCAGTATCTGTTTAATAGCAAACGAAAGAGTCGCCGATAACAGGTACATAATACACCGATAACAAGTTGGCAAAACGCCGATAACACAGGCCGATAAGATTTAACAAATTTTCAGACCCAGAAAGCAGAATATATATTTACGAAGGTCTATGATGCGCTGAATCCAAATATGGCGGCAGAATTGCTCCATCAGCTCTGGTTTTCGAGATATCCTAACTTAAATTGCGAAAAACACCGTTTTGACATATTTGAGGTTATTTAGCATGCAGATATATTCTTTAACCAAAATTAAAGGATATCATCTTTAAACACAAGTCTTTTTCTTTCAAATGGCGTTGACTTTGCTCAAATATCATTTCTTTTACTGAGATATCGCATTTGGAAATTTTCGTGTTTCTTGTGGTGTGGTAGGGGTGGTCTATAGGGGCTAGGAGATACGGGAGTTGATGGGTTAACAGTTAAGTTGGTTAGCCCACTTGTGGAGTGGGATATCTAGATAAATAAGACTTATTTTAAGAAAAATATGCGAGTAAACTCTGTCCCCAGGATTAAGTGGGTTAGCCTGCTTGCGGTATGATAGGAGGACTTGGTACCCGAGAGTTAGATGGTGTAGAGGTGTAGTGAGTTAGAACATTTATGGTGTGAGACAAAATTTTAAGAAAAGTAAGACTCAATTCAAGAAAATTAGTAATCGACTATATCATGTCTATGTTAGCTCAATCGATTTCCAGGTGTAGGAAAACATGAAAATTTCAAAATGCGATATCTCAGCGAAAAAAAATGATATTTGAGCAAACTCGACGCCATTAGAAAGAAGAAGACTTGTGTTTAAAGATGCTATCCTTTAATTTTGTGTGAAAGAAAATATTTACAAGGCTACATAACCTCAAGTATTACCAAAAACGGTGTTTTTTGCACTTTTATGTTACAGCCAGAGTTGATAGAGCAACTCTGAGGCCAGATTTGGATTCAGCGCATCATAAACCTTTGGAAATATATAGTCTGGTCTCTGGGTGTGAAATGCTGTCGGCCTGTGTAATGAACCAACAACCTCTAGATAAAAAAGCGGTTGTATTTCGATAAAAAATCGATAATAATAGGATTAAAAAATCGATACATTTCCGACAACATGCCTATAACAAAATATAACTTTGGCTTTTAGATAACTATTCGATAACTTTTTGACAACACTTCGATAAAAAATCTATAATTTTTTGTAATATACTGTTAATATCTTTAATAATTACTCGACAAGCTTTCGATAATTAATAGATAACAAACAGATAAATTTAATAATTTTCGAAAAAATTAAAAAAACGTGATATCAGGACCAACAGGCTACAGCTGTTTCGATTAGATCTTGTAAATCCCTTAAAAGCTTTTCTCTCGGAGTTTCATTGAAACCGCCAACAACGAAAAACATAGCTTTGACACATGATAACATACAAAGTATGTATGTGCTGTGTAAAGAAAAAATTATACAAAAAAGTCACTTGAGATGAGTATACAACAGCTTAGGCACGACGTGGCTGTATAAGCTAATAACAGTTCAACTATCGCAGGAGTGTATGTTTGAATCCCACTCCCGGCGAGAAAATATTTTGAATGATCTACAAGGCTTAGTCGCCTTTTTCGTGGCGATGTCACGTTGCTTAAAATTTTCCCATATTATTAAATAAACCAAAATTAAAAATTGTTCCAATAAATATTTTCATACATTAAAAGAAACAATGGGGGCTATCCTCGCTTAGTTAATACAACCCAAAAAGTCGCTGACAAAAAATCGATGATTCAGCGATAACTTTTACTCGGTTTCGATTTCTTCCTTTTCTTGTATTCCCTCTTCCTTTGTCGTTTCACTTCCTTCATCATATGTCATTGATTTATATTTTGGCCTGCATTGGTTACACACACCGATAGCAATGGAATTATAAATTATTAATTATAAAAATTCCATTCATAAATTGATGACTTCATATTGCAATGATATTATATATTTTTATGTATAAACTGCCTGTATAATATTGTTATAGTTGTAAGACATGTTTTAAAACCATATCATCTAAAACATATTTTGGCGAATATAAGCAGTTTTATACATCACTTTGCTGCTACTAAATAAATGCACAACAACATCAAAGCAAGCAGCCACACACACACACAAAACCATCAGTTTGAAGCAAAGAGATTATTTCACATGCACATATGTAGTCAGCAGATAAGAGCGAAGAAGAAAGAGAAACTATCACACATCACGTGATCACCAGCTAAAAACAGAAGTTGTTATTCATACATACACGCGAATGTAGCTAAATAACCAATTATGAGATACAAATTTTCCAGAAGGCATGTTTGTAAAAATTCTGTACCAAGGCATCAGAGAGTATAAAATCAGCGCTAGCTTGATTTTAACACGTTGTAGTGAAGTACGCGATAATTGTGTAGTACTACTCCCCTCAAACTAGTCTAAATAAAGAACTTTTTGTTGTACTGAATATTTTAGTTATTTGTTCGACGCCTCAGAGACTCAAACGTTAACAGAAGCTGCAAAATAATCAAAATTTCCCGAAATTCATTACATATATATTTATCCAAATAAAATCAATGACTTGAACTAAATTGAATACATTTATATATGTTTAGAGCCACCTATGTCTTCACCTTTGCTTATGAACATAATAAAAACTTCAGTAAGAACCGCCCGGCTTATAAAGATCTCATATGCATATACCGACTATGTAGTACATAGTGCCCATAAGAATTCTTGATTTTTTATAAGACTTCCCGAAAATAATTCGTTCTCATTTTCTTGTTTTCTAAGAATGCGCAAAGAGTTATAAAGCAACATATATTGGAATGTCTGTTATTTGCAAAACTGAATAAATGTAAACTTGCATTTGCACTAATGCAATCAAAGCTAAAATTAAGAATTGTAATGGTTGTTGGTGTTCACGTTTTATGAAGTAACACTACCTATAATTACGTAGACGCCATGGTGATCTTGATTGTGCAAATATTGTTATTTGACGTAAGAAATTTTTCAACAACGAAGAAACATTTGTATTTAGATATAGATTAGATATAGATATTTTTTTATCCAAATTGGTCCAAAATATTATATATGAAAATATTCATGCAGGGAGGTATAATGCAACACTTTAATTTTCATGAATTACAGAGCTAGTTAACATCGATACTTTTGTATGAAAATTTTAAACTTGACTCTTTATTTCTCGATAACATATGTAATATTTTTCAGGTTGTACTCCGGAAAGAGTATAAATTGCTTGAAAATCCATTATTTGGCTTTGGTTTGAAAATTCCACACCTCAACTTTTTCCAATAGGACGAAGATATTTTATTACGTAAGTCCTGTTTTTTGATTGGGGCTTTCAGGTTGTTTTTTTGGTCATACTTGGAAATTCCGCCATGTCGCCTGCTTTCACATTTTAATGATTTTGCCCGTGGCATCAGCTGCTACTTTGTGGTGCAACATGTTGCTAAACATTTACATATCTGCGGTAAAACAAGTATGGAAGGACCAATATTGGAGAAATATTAAGCTTTATTTAATAAGCAATATTTTGTAGGACATCAAAAGAAGACACTCGTCATTCTAGCCCAACTCCTATCTGTACACTGTTATAGGGTTAACTCTTACTTATTCACAATCAACACCGAAATACCCAATGTATGTACAGCTTATAACATGTTCGCACATGACACCAGCCATCGTTTTAAGTAATGTGTAATCAACTTCTCTTATACCCATATCTCTTTGCTCCAACCTTGTTGACATAGCAAGTTTCCTCGGACTCCTGTTAAAGGTACTGATGATAATTGGTTGTGATCGAACCTATTGGATGGGGTGAAGCATTGCTACAACAACAAGACATACAAATTATATCTCATTCAGATTATTAATAATTCACCAAAGACCTCTTGTCAATCCCTAATCTTATGTGCGAATATGAATATCTCAGGCGTTTTTACAGTCCAACACGTTCAGCCTAAACGATCTGTACGAAGTCTGTTTTATGAAAATTCCCTGGTTACTCTGTTGCAAGAGAAAGTTCTATCTTTGTTGTACCGTGTTTCTATTGATAAACTTTCAAACAAAAAACTCGTACTTCATTGCCTAATGTTTGTATATGTGCATGTTTGAAAGTTGTTTGGGGTCAGTTTGGCACTATTTATGTACAAAGAGTAGTTTCTCCGACACTTCTACGAGTCTTTTTGAGCATCCTCTAGTTTTATTTCGATATCATTTGTTATATTTACGTTGAAGTGAACATTTTTAGACCATCTTCGGACACCTGCGAAAATGTTTTGAAATCAATTTAGGAATATACTGGGACTATTCTGGAGGTCTTTTGCGACTCTCGGGATTAATTAAGTAGTACTTCAAAACAATTTGATCTTGTCTTTATGCAGCTTGAAAAAGATCTCTACAAAAATTGCGCGAAGAAAAAAGTTATTCATGCAAAAAAAAATGAAGAAAGGGTAAATTTTTCGGCCAAAACACTCCCCAAAACCCAAAAATATTTTTTTCAAAAAACTGTTATCGCCAACGTTTTTACAACAGTTTTTTGAAGAAAAAAAAATTTTTTTGGGTTTTGGGGAGTGTTTTGGCCGAAAAATTTACCCTTTCGCCATTTTTTTTGCAGGCTCGAAAATAATTTTTTTGGGTATGCGTAGTGGAACTTTTTTTTCTGAGCCCAAATCCTACCGAAAAATCGATGGCGTGATATCGGTTAACATTCGTCCATACAAATCGACCCAGGTTAATGTTTATGTATGTCTACATGTGGGTGCGAAATAAATTCACTTAAGTGTGTTAACTACTACAATATATTGCAGTTACCTTAAAGTAGTGAACTGCTACCACCTATTGCCACCACTTTCACTGTAGTCCACGAGATCGGATTTTACCAACCTGCCGCGTGACAGGAAAAATTGCAAACGCTTACTTGAACCTTAGCAGGCTTTAGTTTTTCGCCTCCTTGTCGACTTTCCATCAGCATTACAATGCTTTACATGCACATCT
>JARSSU010046669.1:0-17401 GCA_029619165.1 Eurosta solidaginis
TCATGAATATCTATTTGACCCCTTCAAAATAATCCCATGAGATATTATTCACTTGTGTCAACAGTTTTTCAAATCTTCAAAGCTTCAAAAAATCATTTTTTTTTATCTTGTTCAGTTTCTCCCGCAATGCAGTCTTTATCTTGTCAATCGTAGCGTAGCGTCGTCCTTTCATGGGCCTCTTCAGTTTAGGGAACAAGAAAAAATCACAGAGGGCCAGATCTGGGGAATACGGTGGCTGCAGCATTATTAGTGGGGCCAAAAGTAGTGTTTTTGGCCAAAAAGTCGCGTCGAAATTGTACCATTTTGGTACGAATTTCGCGGCGACCCGTCTCATTCCCAAATCATTGATAAAAATCGAATGGCAATCCAATCGAATTGTCTAAGTCCTTAGCAGCTTCTCTAATGGTGATTCGACGATTGGCCAATACCATTTTCTTCACTTCATCAATTTTTTCGTCTTTTGTTGAATCTTCTCGGCCTTCGTCGTTCACATTTTCTCGGCCTTCTGAGAGCATTTTGTACCAGCGATAAACGATGCTTCGGTCCAAGGTAGCTTCTCCGTATGCCTCAGTCAACATTCGGAATGCATCCGCTCACTTAATTTCGTTTTTCACACAAAATTTGATACAGGTTCTTTGATCCATTAATAGGTAAAAATCGACGGCAAGCCAATCGGCATAAGCGAGAGACATGAGTTCCAACTTAACGCCACAAAAAAATTGAAATTCGAATATACGTAACCCGCGAAAATTCAAAATTCGCGATACTTTTTGAACACACCTCGTTAACTGGGGGCACCCTTCTAGTGCATGGGGTGATACTAAGGTGACCTGTAAAAGACAGGTTACACAACATCAAATGGCGGAACTAGATATAGCACGAAACGCACAAAGTGGTACAGGGAAGACCATAGTCATAACCGACAGATGCGTTAAAATTTAAGGAGTTTGGATATAAGCACAGAATGACCATAGTGGAATCTTGATCGGGTTTCCTTGTGAAAACACAACATCACGATACCACTCGTCTTTCCTGGAACACGAAAGAAACTACGAAGCGATTTTTCCCTTTTTTGGATGAAAGGATAAAGGTTTTCCTCTCTCTACACAAACAAGCCCACAAAACAGGTGAAGTTTAGAAGGGGTTTTTTTGAGAGCACTCACTGGTTAGATTGACCATACGACTCCCAAACACAGATAGCATCTTATAAAAGGAAGTGATGGCAATCGGAGGAGTGGTAGCCTGTAAAACTTCAAAAAGTGGTGGCATATTGAAAGGTAGTAGGTAATACTGAGAGAACATTAAAGACAGCAGCGAATACCGCATACGTCACAGTTATCTGGGTTACTCCCCCAGCGGGTTAGGGGATCAGAATATACCCGCGGTAAGTATGCGTGTCGTAAGAGGCGACTAAAATACCCAATTCAAGGGGCTGTGTAGCGCAACCCTTCAGGTTGCGAGCGCAATATATAGCTTCTTCAAACCCAATTGTCAACCTAACCTATCCGCGGTGAATCCTGTTTCACTAACAGACGAGGTTCTGACGACCCCAATAAAACCATATAAATCGTTTCGAGATGGTCGGGCTAGCACCTTAATTGTGCTGTGTTACCGGAGCGTACCGGATCTGTATCCGCCAAAGGACCATCACACCGATAACACTCCCCAAAGCCTTCGGGTAGCAACCGTATCGCTACAACAACAACAACAACAACAACATATGGGTTACTGGCCATAGGATTATTATGGGCAACGAGAAACGGGATGAGGTAACAAAAGCAAAGGCAGGGAATACTTAGGTACGGACATATATAGCAAATAAAAGATTAATCTAATACCAAATTGGTACTGTTAAGACAGCTGTGAGATTACAAATTAAATGAGGCTATGATACAATAAAAAGAAAATTGATTAGACCTCAGAACACGCTGAAATTATTACATTTAGAATGCTGGAGTTATGGCCTTGAAGACTGTAAGGAAACGGTGACTTACTTGTCCTGCGGGTATTTTGGGCTAGCTGGTAAAGAGCACAAAACCTTAGGAAGGTTTTTGTTGGAGGAACGGAAGGATATAAGTAGGTCAAAATTAACGTCTTATTCACCGCCGCACCTCAAAATATTGCATCTTAATTGCAATGGCTTAACTGGAAATATCACAGAGATACCATCATGCCGTTGGGTTCAATTTAATATTTTTTATCAAATTACGTGAAATAAATTTTTTGTTTTTTATTTTCGATATTTTAGTAAGGTCTCGTTGATAACAGCAGGTGTAGGAAGTGCGAGCTGCAGGAAGAAACGGCTGAGCATGTTTCTGTATTCGTGTCCTGTGCTCGCCAGGACAAGGCTCCAGCTATTAGGGGCGGCAGAGTTGCCAGATCTCGAGGCGGCAATTAAGCTAGGTCCTAGAAAACTTCTAGTATTTACCAAGAGGACGGAGTTATGATATAACATAAGTCCTGGCATCTGATTGGGGTTCTTCCCTTTGGTCTTCAAACAAATTCTGGTAACACTATGCACACACTCAGTCTATGTTCTTCATTAACCGGCCAGTTCAACCTAACCTATAGCAAGTTTTCGAAAAAATTCGAAAACACAAAGTTCGAAAGTTTTATCGAATTTTCTAGTTTTTTCGAAAACGTTTTTGGAAATGTTTTGCATAGTATTAGTTACAAACTCCTTGCTAGTTTTTTCTTGAAACATCGAAAATAAAAAAATAAATACTTGATGCATGAAATTGTACAGAATTTCCCATTGCTATATTTTTGTTCACAGCTGTACGTAACATATTTCCTACATGTAATGTGCCCACATATGACATCAAGCATCTTTTCAATTATAGTGCGGAACCAATGCCTCTAATACTAATAACTCTATGGTCCAAACTGTTGAAACTGCCAGTTTTATTGTACTTCCATTAGAGGATATCGATGATTGGGCGGGTAAGGCAACAAACCAGCTATCAGTCGTAGTCCATACCATTCTTAAAACAACAAAACCCAGTGTTGTAATGTAGAACTAAAAATTTCCTCTTCCTTCAGAAAAAGGGAAAGTTTGTGATAATGGAACCAATGTCTCTAATACTAATAACTCTATGGTCCAAACTGTTGAAACTGCCAGTTTTATTGTGCTTCCATTAGAGGATATCGATGATTTGGCGGGTAAGGCAACAAACCAACAATCAGTCGTAGTCCATACCATTCTTAAAGCAACAAAACCCAGTGTTGTAATGTAGAACTAAAAATTTCCTCTTCCTTGAGAAAAAGGGAAAGTTTGTGATAATGGAACCAATGTCTCTAATACTAATATCTCTATGGTCCAAACCGCCAGTTTTTTCGTACTTCCGTTAGAGGATATCGACGTTTGGGCAGGTAAGGCAACAAACCAGCTATCAGTGATAGTCCATACCATTTTTAGACCAACAAGCACAAGTCTTCAGCTTTCATTTGCTTGAGGTAGAACTCAAAATTTCCCCTCATCCTTAAGAAAAAGTGAAAGTTTTTAAACATTATTCCACACCTTCATTTAACGGTAAATATAAACTTAACCTCAAAATGAGTTTTAAAATGTTTGTTGTGAGTTGAGAGTGATGGCGTGCAACAGTGATTGTAAACTTACCAAACAATCAAGACTTTTCCGCATTATTACTCTGCTTCTTCGCATTTTAGCACATCGTATGTAAACAATCAACAAATGTAAACAAACAAACATCAACGAAAGGCTTAAATTATATTATTTTGCATTAAATGGAAATTAGCGGCGTATAAAGAAATCAAACAAGTTGGCGTCAAGCTAAACAAGCTCAGGTTGCCAATACTTCCATGGCGTCCTTTGGTACTGCGCAAGTATTCGTTATGTTGCTAAGGTAGCTTCCGGTCACATGGCTTAAACGTTGGAAGGTGCCTAAATAGAGTTTGCTGAGGTTTAACTAAGGCAGGATTTAGTTGCAGAAATCAGAAAGTCGGAGTAGCTCATTGCAAACGGTTGATTTTTCGGATAAATAAACTGGTGGCTTAATATATTGCAGTGTGTAGGATTGTGAAGAAACTTGTGAATACACACACACACACACATACATAAGTGCAAGCACATATGCAAAGGAGTGAGCCTTATAAAGGAAGTTAAGAAGGAAATTTTAAGTGAAGTGGTATAAGTTTATTAAAATTTACACACAAAGAAATTAAAAACATAATTGAAAAAATATTGCAAGAGAATTGAGTAAAAAAAAAGTTTTATAAAAAAAAATTTACTAAAAAAATTTTTTTAAATAAATTTTTGTTTTTAACAAAAATATAACAGCATTTGCTGTTGCTCAAAACAAATTTATTGAAAATAAAAACCAAAAATCTCACACCGTTCTTAAATTTTCTATAAAAATAAATGCCAAAATTTGTTGTGTAATCGCATCAAAGTGAATTCAAATGCTTCGATTGCAATGGATTTACAACCAAACAATGCACAAATACACACAAAACAGTCTCAGCTCTCTATGGCTTGGTGTATATTTTAAATAATAATGTAGCGTTATCGTAACATGAAGATAATTCTTGATACCTACGCTGCCATGCAATAAGTAAAGTGCAAAAGCAATAATTATGTCGGTACCTAGTAAGCGTGGGGGTGGGCGTGGTGCCGCTGCGGGCGGTGGTATTGGACGTCGTGCGCCTGCAAGTGTTGTTGGTGCGGTGAGCGGCAGCACTCCTGATGAATCCGCTACGACTAGTGAACGTGCAACACCAGCTAGTAAAGCTGATTCCGATCCAAAGGATGATAGTTCAAGTAATGGTGATAAGAAGGAGACGGATGGATTTTCCGCACCAAAACCGGCCAGTGCGGGCGCTTCAATACGCGACACATCAAATAAGATACTCGCCTTGGCGATGAAAAGTGAATGGACGCCAGTTGAGCAAGAACTAAAGAAATTGGAGAAATATGTCGCGAATGCTGGCGAGGATGGAAATCATATACCGTTGGCGGGTATACATGATGCGGTGAGTTATGAAAACATATGTATTGTGAAATTTTTTACAAGTGTAATTTTGTACTAGTTTAGAGGTCGAGTTTTGAAAGTATTCTTTAGCACGAAATCGAATTATCACGAAAAGTATTCGAAATCTACTTAATCAAGTTTTAAGATTTAGATTTTTCTTTAAAACTAGCTGTGTGTTTTGACAGTTGGTGAAAAAGTGCTAAAGAATTAATTATAATAAAACAAGTAAGAATGTCTAAGTTCGGGTGAAACTGAACATTGCACACCCGCTGTGTTCTTGAAACGCTGTTGTTGTTTGCTTTCTGTGGTTAAAAGTGTTATAAGGCTGCGCAAGAATACAAATATGGTTCTACTCTGAACTCATTTTCGTTCAAAAGAAGCAAGAAGGACACAGAAGCTACAACTAATGAACTTGAACGGGTTAAAATGCAGTTTAACAGTTGTAACAATGAAACAATTTTGATGGCAAATTTCGTTCGGATTGGGAGATTTTTGTTCGACTTATGGCAGTAAAAGTGTTTTGGAAAGAATAAAAAAAAATTATTTAAGTTTTTTTCATAGCTCAACCATACCACTACTGAGGTAGAATATCAGTCAAATGTGGTTAAATACCATAGAGGTTAGGAAAAGTGGGCGTAATTTTTTACCAATTTTGATTATTTTCACTCAGTATATATCATTTGGAAAAGATAGTGTATCTGCCAAATTTCAAGGAAATAGTTATCTTTAAATTTAATTTACGACTTGGTTAACTTACAAATTTTCTTCTCCTAATGTGCGTGGTGCCACGCCCATATTCCAAAATTTTGTGGAATTTATGTTATGTCATAGAGCCAAGCCACCCACCAAATTTTATTAGCTTAGCTTTATTTGTTTTTGAATTATCCTATTTTTTCCATTTTTCTTAATTTTCGCTAATTTTCAATACCAATTTATGCTGGGTCCAGATAATCCCGTATACCTAATTTGGTGAAGATATTTCAATACTTGCTCAAGTTATCGTGTTAACGGACGGACAGACGAACAGACATGGCTTAGTCAAATTTTTTTTCGTCACTGATGATTTTGATGGAAGGAAGTCTATATCTATCTCGATTCTGTTATACCTGTACAACCAGCCATCATCCAATTAAGGTTATAATACCCTCTGTAACCCAAGTACAGCTGGGTATAAAAATGACTATCTACATAACATAAACAGCAGCCAACAAGAAAATAGAAGTGGAAATTTGTATCAATTTTCTACGGTTTTTATTTATATTCTGTAGTGTAAGAAAAAACCACCTCTTTGAATTTTGTAACTGAAAAAGTTCGAGAAATATTCACACTAATTTTGAACTTCTGAGAGTTTTCTGATTTGAGTTTACAGTTTTGTGACCCAATACATTTTAGTATGAAAAAGTTTGAGTTAAAAATCTCCCGCAAGAAATAACTTCCTAACTAACTTTAGTAACTGAAAAAATTGCAGAAAATTTTAAGAATACTTTGAGTATTTTATTAAAAGTTTTTTAAATTTTTTCAGTATTAAGTTTTGTTGCCCAATCAATTTTAGTCTTATAAAGTACCAGTTATAGGTCTATCGAAATTCATTTTGATTTTTGAAAAACTTTTACGCATTAAATATTCTACCATACAAACTTCTTCTAAATAACTTTAGTTTTTATGTAGAAGAATTTCTGAAACAACCTTCGTACAAAATTTTCAAAAATTGACCTGTATTTGGAAGATATATAGCTTGAGTAAGTCTAAAATGAATATGGCTATCTGTATACTCGAAATTCCGTCAATTTTTCTCGAATTTTCGAACTTTTTTCAGGCTTCATTTGTATAACTTTAATTATAAAATTCGTAACAATTTTGCCTTAAGCTGTCGAAAGTAAAAAAAGATTTGTGTAATAAAAATTGCCACTGATACTTTCCTGTTCACCTGGATATGAAATTTCGAAGTTTACTAAGTTTGTCAAGAATCTGAAAATTTCGTTAGCTCTTAAAGGAGAAGAGATGGCCTACCAACATATACATTAGACTGGACATATTTTGTATGAAAAAAATTTAAAGTTTAAGAAAAGGATGTACCGCGCCCTGTACGTAGGTAAAAAAATTACAAAGTCTTGGGCAAACACTTCAGGTTAAGGCGTGGCACATTTTCATTGAAAATGCCCAGAATCGGTTTTTTTGTAATTTTCGACAGCCATGCGCGACAAAGCCTTATAAAAAGTTGTTAATATGTTATTTCTCTTCTAAAGTGTATTTATAACAATTAAATGAATGGCAACAGTTTTTGGAAACGGGCTGGCAGCGCCTCTTATTTGATTGGGTACCGCTTCTGAAGCCATAACTCGAAGACCGTTTGAAGTAACTTAAACATTTTTAAATGGGTGTGGCAACCTCTTTTGACCAATGAAGAATAATTAACCTACTGTGAAGAAACACTTTACACTTATTTCCTGTACAAAAAGGAATACTTCTTATAAAAGACACCCAAATTAATTAAATAAACACCCCTCCATGGTCTAAGGCAGTGGTTGTCAGCTAGTGAAATAATGATTCGCGCTCACTTCACACATATTAGCCATTATCCAGTGAGTTTTCTAGCTCCGTATCCCTCTCAATTCTCACGGGAATGCTTTTGGATCATTGGGACACTGGAGAAGCAGAGGTCGTGATATGTTCAAATAAGTTGGCAGATATCACCGTTGTGTTTCATTTAAAACATGCGGCTAAACGCCAAGCTGCGACATCTATTTTTGAAAAAGGATGTTTATTAAGGGCATCGTTGCCAAACTAGAGACAAGAAATTTACAAGTTGTTGGGTTGATGGCAAATAAGGACAAAACGAAGTACCTGCTATCATCCAGCAAAGATTCAGCCATGATTTCGAAATTTCGTTTATTTGGGAACTAGAATTAACACAAGCATCAACATCAGTTCTGAAATCCAGCGAAGAATCATTCTTAACAATAAATATTACATTGGACTAGGTAGGCAATTGAAATGTAAAGTCCTCTCTCGGTAAACGAAAATCATACTCTACAAGTCACTTATCGTACCCATCCTGCTATATGGTGCCGAAGCATGGAACATGACAGCATCAGATGAAGCGACTCTGGAGTGTTCGAGAGAAAAGTTCTTCGAAAGATTTACGGACCGCTACGCGTTGGCGATGGCGAGTACCGAAGAAGATTTAATTATGACTGTACGAGCTTTACGCAGACATTAACATAATCCAGCGAATTATAATGCTAGCTGGGCAGGTCATGTTATGCGAATGAAAGATGACGCTCCAGCCAAGAAAGTGTTTCTATCGGAACCCGCCTATGAAAGCAGAGGAACAGGTGGAAACAACTATTAAACTCTCTTGGTGTGACCAATTGGCGCCAGTTCGCGGAGCCAGTTTAAACGGTTAAGCGCTGTCGTACAGTTGTCAAAAGGGGGATATATATTAAATGATTTTGGACGATTTTATTAGAAATATCCATATTTATAAAAAATAAGGATATAGACTTTTTTCACAATATTTCAATTCTTCTACCAATAGTGGCAATCGAAACGCAGAATAATGAATGGTTGAAGAAGGAGTGGTGAAACACCTATTTTAAATATTTTAGTTTCTTAAATTTCTTGTTATTATGGTATTTTGAAAGTAAAATACGATTGAAATACAGATTTTTTCGCAAAATAATATTTTTTACATTGGTCTATGATTCTTTATTAAACAAATATGTTTATAAAATAGACGTGGTCTTTAACCATGTGGGAAAATATGTGTCAAAATCCGTTAATATGTCAATTGGTCTTCCGAAACGTTGGAAAATGCTTGATTGAAAAATGGCAAAGTGCCACGCCCATTTCCAAAAATTTTTTTCCTTTTTCATTTTCTTGTTAGAAAACACACTATAAGTAAAACAGCATATCTACAACTTTTTATAAAATTTTGTCGGGCATTATTCTCGAAAATTAAAAAAAAATTGGGTTTGGGCATTTTCAATAGGAATGTGCCACGCCTTAAGCTGGTGTGATCTGCCCACGAGTTGTGATATTTATTACTTACATACAAAGGAATAAATTGTGGGGGCGGTACAGTCTTTTTACGGAAAACAAATGTTGAAGACCACTCTAATATACATATACCGAATTGTTCAGAATGATTCTGAATTGGTTTAGCCATGTCCGTCTGTCTGACTGTTTGAACGCAAACTAATACCTTAATATTTCAGATATCTTGATGAAATTTGGTCAAAAGATATATTTTGGAGTCAGATAGGACATTTATTGGAAGCGACCGGATTGAACCAGTATAGCATATATGTATCTCGCATACAACCGATTTTCCAGGAAAAAGGTTTTTTTGTCATATCTTCCTGAATTTATCAGATAGAAACTTCAAATTGCACCAAATGTTTACTTATATAGCATATATTATTGTCTGAAGATATCGGTCATATATATATATATATATATATATTATATATATATATATATATATATATATATATATATATATATATATGTATATATCATACATCCCATACAACCGATTGTTTAGATACAAAACTTTTCGCAACTTCTACCCCAGCTTGAAGCTTTAAATTTCATGAAATACTTAGGTGTGCGTTCAGATCAGACCTGTTAAATAATGATTAAAAATTTTAATGATTATTAATTATAATGAGTTTTCCTCAGCCAATTGTTTAATGATTAAGTGTCAGTAGGTATGCCCTTTTAATGATTATTAATTAATTATTTTCATTAAAAAATTGTAATTAATTAATTAATTATTTTTAATTGCTTAATTAATAAAAACAATGTTGATTATTTTTTATTATTTTTTCGTTTGTCTTATGGAATGATAAACATAATTATTTGATTATTTTAATTAATTTTTATTATTTTTAATTAAATAATTAATATAAATATTTGATTAATGTCAATTAATTTTGATTATATAAATTACATAATTAATACAAATAAATGATTATTTTTAATTAATTTTAATTATTTCTGTATTTTTCCAGCATCATAGTATAAAAAAAATACATATATACAGATATATACTTACGTCTGTGGTGTAATAAGCCAAAATTTACGCTCTCCAATTTGGTTTTTAAAGGTTTTCACAAAAAGCAGCGACACTTGACAATATCAGTAAGAATAAATATGTATCTTACATTTCTTGAGTTAGCACAAGTATGTACATACAATAGTACAATTGGTTTCAGCCACTTATTTCTTACTTCAAACATTTTCTCTTTTATGTTAATAATTCAAAATAATCATATAATTGGAAATAATTATATAATCAAAAATAATTAAGTAATTGAAGTTAGTCAAATAATTAAATTTATTTATTAATTGTTTGATCAATTTTAATTTTTTGATTAATCTTAATTGTTTGACTATTTTTAATTACTTAATTGTTCTTAATCATATGATTGTCTTTAATTTAAAACAATGGGTAAATTTTTTAATTATTTTTGATTATTTTTTTAATGGCCAATAAACATGATTATTTTTAATTATTTTTAAATTAATTAATTATTAATTGCTAGGTGATGTGCAAAAAATTAATTAATCATTAAAATTAAAAAGGGAAACGAAATTAATGATTATTAATGTTAATGGAAATTTAACAGGTCTGGTTCAGATAAGTCAGAACTATCGCATGACCATAAGAAATGTGAAACTTTATGTGAATATTTTTATTTTATATTTACCGAAAATGTAGTTTATGTACATCTCTTCTCTGTATATTACACATCTTATACAGCCGATTATTCGGATATTACGAAATGAATAAAATCAATGGTTCAGCTGCATTCATGAAAGGTATAAAGTCTTCGGCACAACCGAATACAGTCCCGTCCTTACTTGTTTTCACTTCGTATTGGAAATTTTTAATTTTTAATGTTTCAATACCATTTCTCTGCTGGTTTCGTCTGACTTGCATATGTGTGGTCTCTGCTATATCTTGTTGATATGGATCGGTTTTTCTTCATAAGAGATCATTGTTCTTCAAATGAGCGTCTGCTGATCCCTTTGGGCGGCCACTTCTTGGCCTGTTCTCACTAAGCTATCTTTGTTGAAGCGCAAAACCGTTTCATAGGATGATCCTGTGTGTTTCGCTAGCTTTTTCTAAGTAACAGTGCGATTATTTGTCCAAATGTAGAAAATTTTGTTACTTAGCTCATCGTTCTTTTTTATTTTCTCGTTGCTGAAGGCTTGGCTATTGTGGATAAAGCAAATATGATATCTTAAGCATAGACGTCAAAATAACAAACACGATCACCTGATTTTTAAAGGTACAATATTAGTCTCATCCTGCGTCTCTTTATATTACCCGCTGAAGATGGCCGGTCTTATGCGCCGCGATATTGAACATCATGTCAAAACGCTCCCAAAACACTAAATTGTAGCTATCTTGAACATCCTGTCAGACAGTTGACGTATAAGATATCACGCTTGTAATGGGTTTGACTTCAGAAGCCAATACTTAAAAAAAAAGTAATAAAAAAAAATGTTTAATCTAAACGGTTTTATTGAAAACAATACTTAAATGAAGTAATTATACATACTACTTAAAGATAGAAAATAATTAGGTAGGCCCTAGGTATTAATCATCACACTCCTCACCAATCTAGAACGTCGATCATACAATCAAATAAAGCGTTGGGCGCGTGAAATTTCTAAAAATGTGAGGCGTAGCATAATTTGATTAAGGTTCAGTTGGTCTTATATATGACTATCAACAGAAATTTTATGCGTCCAACGCTTTTATTTAATTGTCTGATCGACGTTCTAGATTGATGAGGAGTGTGATGATTAGTACCTAGGACCTACCTAATTATTTTCTAGCTTTTAGTATTATGTATTATTACTTCAAGTAAATATTGTTTTCAATAAAACCGTTTAACTTAAAATTTTTTTTAATTATTTTATTTTCAAATTTTTAGTTTTTATTTAAGTGCCCCATTATTTCTCATTCTATTTAGTTCATTTGGTGGCTCATTATTACATGGACTATTTCCTGACAATTTGTTAAATCTAAGTCCTCAATACATAATCCTTCCAAAAACTTTACTCGACTCTGCTCCACGTATGCTTGTCCCTCCTCGAATTTCCAAAATATGTTGATTTCAATTCTACCGTACTGTATGTAATATTTGTTCCAAATATGAGTCAAATCGGACATCATAAGTCGCTTTCTATTCATGTATGTATTATATGTTCCAAATATGGACCAAATCGGACCACAAATACTATTTTTTTTAATATCTCGATCCTTGCGCTACCTAGTGGCGATTTTTTCATATATCTCTTTCTATTCTTGTATGTATTATGTGTTCCAAACATGAGCCACATCGGACCACAAATACGCTTTCTATTCATATATGTATTATGTGTTCCAAATATTTCGATCCATGCGCCACTATCGGAGTCTTTTTTCTTATTATTGCATTTTCATCGGGTTGTGAACTATATTCCAAGTTTCAAACTTGTAGCTTATCGGGAAGTTACTTAAATTTCAATTACAAAATTCGTGCCGGACAGCCAGCCAGCCTGTCAAGTCAAGCTAAATAAACCGTTTAAAAATGTCACTAAATACCATTTTAAAATCAGTTATTCAAAGCATACTATTTCGTTTCTTAAAACTCTATACGGAGTTTCAAATTTGCAGAACTTTCTGTACCAGTCGTTATTTAAAATGGCACTGATTTTATTGAGTTTTGCTCAAAACATAAAATAATGAGTTGGGTCTTGGCAGGCACATCAGCGAACAACAACAAAATTAAATTTTAAAGTTTATTGTTTAATTGAGTACTTTGGGGAAATTCAAACAACGCAACCTTAAAACGAACAAGGTGTCAGCTGTTTCGATTATGACTTGGTAATATCTTCAAAGCCTTTTCCACACCCACCAATGCGAGTTCATTACCAGGTGTTGTACTCCCATCAGCTGATTGCTTATATCTACACAGCACCTTGGTACAACACAATGTCAGTTAATTTGAAATCAATGCACATTTTTTGAGTGCCACTTTATCCCAATTGCCTTCTTTTTACTCAATCGAAAAAATGCGTATTCATGCTCCTGGCATTAGGACGAAAAATGTTGCTCATACGCAGTGCTGGTCGAGCATCGCTTTCTTACAGGTTGCCATAGTCTAAACTAAATTGGATCATGCTAATCTAAATTGTGTTGATATTGTTACAAAAGTCTTTATTAAATTTCCAAACATATTATGCTACACTGCTTGTGACATTCTCGTGAGGGGAATTGTGCATATGATTAAAGTTCGACAGCTTGGAACAAGTGATAGATACATTTTTGTAAGCTTTTACTAACAGAATTTATGTATATTTGGTGGAACGAAAGTATATAATTAGCTCATCATTAAATCTTTTTTTTAAATTTTTGAAAGCAGTTGTACAACTTTTATTCTTCGTCTTGTAACAAGTTTAATGTACTCTAGAACCAAAAAAAGGGTGTGTGTTCGCGCGTGAGAAGTTATACTTCTTTGGCATCATTAGACTAGGTGAAGTGCTACCTATATACCAAGTTTAAAGGCATATCGATTTGCGATAGAATTTGTTCGAATATGGTCCACTTTCCGGAAGATACAGGTCGCTGTGAGCTAACCTGCAAATTTGAAGAAAATCGGCCGCAGTGGTTTCGGAGTCCCTAAGGTGCATGTAAGCATATGTATTATGTTTATGTTTCGAAAGGACCGTGATTATATTAAAACTGGTCACAGTAGAGGCGGAGGTGTTCTTATAGCAGTTAATCGAAATTTCGCTCGTCACTCGTGACATTAAAGAATGATGATACACTATTGGATCAGCTCTGCGTGGCAGTAAAAGGCGTTTCAAACATTTTAATCTGCGCTTCTTATATACCTCCGACAAGCAACGATATGCTATACCGAGCACATGTGGACAATATTTTAGCAGTAGCATCTAGTCATAATAATGATAGTATCTGTGTCATGGGTGACTTCAACTTGGGCAATATTGTTTGGTCTTATATTGATGATAGTAATGAGCTATATGCAAATAACGTAAATAGTATATCTGAATCCTACTTGGTTGATAACTTATCCAGTTGCGGCCTTTCTCAGATAAATGGTTTTCGAAATCGGCTTTCTCGCATTTTAGACTTAATTTTTGTCAACGATAATGTACATTTTTCTTTATTTGAATGCCTTGATCCTTTATCTACTCCTGGTATTCATCATATACCATTCGTTTTAAAGGTCGAATTCTATGAGTTTAATTCGGTTCATTATGATGAACAAGTTACTAATTTCTGCTTCAGTCGAATGGATGCCGATATGGTTAACCTTGCAGTTGATGCCATTGATTGGAATTCAATATTTTCCAACGTTGATGTTGCCAACTGCTTTGAAATCTTTAAATATAAGTTAGGTGAGATCTGCGTTAAGCACATCCCAATCCTTAAGAAACCCAGATATAAAATACCTTGGTATACAAAACGATTGTTAAAACTTAAGAATTTAAGAAACAAATATTTCAAGAAGTTTAAATTATCCAAATCTGTTATATATAAAGAGAAATTTCTGTTTTATTCAAGTAAATTTAAATCCATGAACAGGGACTTGAAGCGTAATTATACTCGTAAGTTCGAATCGGATATAAAGCAAAACTCGAAATCATTTTGGAGATATGTCAATTCTAGAAAATCGTGTTCGAGTATACCTTCTGTTGTCTATCTCAATGAGACCAAAGCGCACTCCACTATTGAAGCTGTTAATCTCTTTGCTGATTTCTTCAAGTCAAACTTCGAAGCTGGCACTGACTTTGATCAGGTGGGTTACACGAACATAAATTCCCCATAAATTTTGGATCGCTAACCCTAACGCTCGCTGATATAGAAGAAGGAATCCGACAACTGAAGATGTCTACTAAAACCGATGTGGATGGGTTGTCTTCATACCTATTAAAAAAATGTTCTGCCCTTGCTTCCCCATTGTTAGTTCTGTTCAATAAATCACTTGAACGAGGAGTGTTTATTGATGCGTGGAAAGTCAGTTCTATCACTCCAGTGTTTAAAAGTGGTAATAAGAACAATATTGCGAATTATCGGCCAATTTCAAAGATATCCTCAGTCTCAAAACTATTTGAGGCTATAGTTTAAAAATAAAATTTATTTTGCGGTAAATCACTTGATCTCCGCTCAACAACACGGTTTTGTTAAAGGTCGCTCAACAGTCTCAAACCTCGCCGTATTTTCGGAATACTGCATTTCTGCGTTTCAAAATCGCCTTCAAGTTGATTCAGTTTACACTGACTTTCAAAAGCTTTTGACAAGGTGAACCACACAATTTTATTATTGAAACTGAGAGCTCTAGGATTTCATTCCACTCTTTTAAAATGGCTTGAATCCTATCTTCCTCTCGTAAATGTGTGGTTACGGTTGATGGGGCATCATCTGATCCTTTCATTGCGACTTCTGGGGTTCCACAGGGTAGCATACTGGGCCCGCTTCTCTTCGTAATTTTCATCAATGATATAACCAGCTGTTTCAATTACGCAAATTTTCTGTTGTACGCTGATGATCTTAAGATTTTTTCGACAATTACGAGCAATGAAGACATGGTAAGGCTACAATCTGATATAGATAATGTTGCCGACTGGTGTAAACGTAATAAGTTGAATCTTAATATAAAAAAGTGCTCACATGTTTGCTACTCAAAGTCTCGCTGTCCGTTACCCACATGGTATAAAATCGATGGTCTTCGATTATCCACTTTAAGTGAAATTACTGATCTTGGTGTTGTATTCGATTGTAAATTTCTGTTTCAAACCCATTTGAATTACATAATTGCGAAGGCATATTCAACACTTGCCTTCATCAAACGATTTAGCTCTGATTTTACCGATCCTTACACATTAAAATTGCTATACACCTCTCTTGTGCGGTCTAAATTAGAATACGCCGTCTTTATCTGGAGGCCATTCTATAATTGTCACATTACCAGGCTTGAACGTGTGCAAAAAGTTTTTGTTCGCTTTGCCCTACGGTCGTTGCATTTCAATGACCCGATTCCTTCTTACAGTAGTCGCTGTTTGCTCATAAGCCTAAAATCGTTAAACAGCAGACGTTCTATTCTGTCTCTCACCTTTGTTTTCGACTTGATAAGTGGAGCGATTGACTGCCCATTTCTGCTGGCCAGAATTTGTTTCAACATCCCACAGAGGAGTCTACGCAATCACGATACTTTCTGGCTGGACACGGTTAGAACAAATTACGCGTCTAATGCTCCAATTTCAAGAGCTTTGAAAGAGTTTAATATGCTTTCAAATCCTGTGGGTCTGGACTTTTCCTCCACAAAACATATGTTTAAATCGATATTAAATGACTTATATACGTAAACTTTTAGGTAACTTTTAGTTTTTACGATTAAATAACTGTGTGTCTATTTTTTTTTCTTGTAATCTGTATGAAAATGTTCACACGTTCTAGATTAAAACGAGATAAATAAATAAATAAATAAATATATAAATTATAGCAGTGAATAAAGCAGCAGAAATTCTGCTTAAGCTACAGTCGCGTCAATATATATGTATACTGATATTCAGTTGCGATTAAGGCAATTATCTCACACAGTTCTTCATCAAGAAGTGTTCTTGAATACAAAAAAGCATTGGAAAAACTTCGCTCATGCTGGACCATATATCTTTACTGGGTTCCCGGTCATAAAGGAATAGAAGGTAACGAAAAGGCCGATAAGTTGGCAAGAAGGGTACTACACTCGCTGAGTCGACGATAGACGTCCCAATCCGTTTGGGGAAATCAAGAGAAGACAGGAGTTGCATATGATCCATCAAGCAGGAAAGGCATGGACAAAAGCGCGGGGCTGCAAATTTCTAAGATCATGTGCAAAGCTAACGATATTAGACTCACAAAATGGGGTCATATCTCTGAAGAGAGAAGACTTAAGGCTCACGATGAGCTTACTGACTGGACAGAAGGCAGTCGTCACATGCCTCTTCAGTAACAGCAAGACTAGGAAGTGTGAGCTGCAGGAAGAAATGGTTGAGCACGTTCTGTGTTCATGTCCTGTGCTCGCCAGGTCAAAGCCCAGCTATTAGGGGCGGCAGAGTTGCCAGGCTTCGTGGCAGCAATTAAGCTGGGTCTCAGAAACTGCTAGTATTTCCCAAGAGGACGGAGTCATTCTATAACATATGTCCTGGCACCTAATTGGGGTTCTTCCGTTTGGTCGTCAAACAAATTATGGTAACACTATGGACACATTCAGTCTATGTGAGGTCTTTATTGACCAGCCAGTCCAACCTAACCTAACATCTTTGTGTATATACATATATAGATAAATTAAATCTTCTTAGTGAACTAATATTTGTACATACAAACATACAAACAAACCAAGAAA
>JARSSU010046670.1:0-35500 GCA_029619165.1 Eurosta solidaginis
TCAGATATCTCAAACATTAGGACTAGTTTGCATACAAACATGACATACGGCCAGACGGACATGGCTAAATCAACTCAGCTCTTCATCATGAACACTTCGGTATACTTACTGGTGGGTCTATCTACTTTCCTTAAGTACTTATAATTCTGAGATTCGTAAAAAACTAATATCACCATTTATTTTCATGAAAGGTATATAAAAGTAGCGTTTGTATTTGAAGATCTAATACTCATAATTTCTACTTATTATGTACATAATGAGTTGCATGCAATAATATTTTGATTTGCTGCCATACGAATGTGTCCAACTCCCTTTTGCTGCACGCCAAGTAATGAATTTTGAAGAAAAAAGTAAGAGGCTAAGTTCGGGTGTAACCGAATATCACATACTCAGCTGAGAGCTTTGGAGACAAAATAAGAAAATCACCATGTAGGAAAATTAACCTAGGGTAACCCTGGAATGTGTGTGTATGACATGGTATCAAATGGAAGTATTAAAGAGTATTTTGAAAGGGAGTGGGCCATAGTTCTATAGTGACGCCATTTAGGGATATCGCCATAAAGGTGGACCAGGGGCTGACTCTAGAATGTTGTTTGTACGATATGGGTATCAATGAAAGTGTTAATGAGGGGTTTTCAAAGGAGTGGGCCTTAGTTCTATAGGTGGACGCCTTTTCGAGATATCGCATAAAGGTGGACCAGGGTGACTCTAGAATGTGTTTGTACGATATGGGTATCAATTAAAGGTATTAATGAGGGTTTCAAAAGGGAGTGGCCCTTAGTTGTATATGTGAAGCGTTTTCGAGATATCGACCAAAATGTGGTCCAGGGTGACCCAGAACATCATCTGTTGGGTACCGCTAATTATTTATTATGTAATACCACGAACAGTATTGCTGCCAAGATTCAGGGCGTTTGATTTCGCCCTGCAGAACTTTTTCATTTTCTTCTACTTAATATGGTAGGTGTCACACCCATTTTACAAAGTTTTTTCTAAAGTTATATTTTGCGTCAATAAACCAATCCAATTACCATGTTTCATCTCTTTTTTCATATTTGGTATAGAATTATGGCATTTTTTTCATTTTTCGTAATTTTCGATATCGAAAAAGTGGGCGTGGTCATAGTCGGATTTCGGCCATTTTTTATACCAAGATAAAGTGAGTTCAGATAAGTACGTGAACTAAGTTTAGTAAAGATATATCGATTTTTGCTCAAGTTATCGTGTTAACGGCCGAGCGAAGGACAGACGGACGACTGTGTATAAAAACTGGGCGTGGCTTCACCGATTTCGCCCATTTTCACAGAAAACAGTTATGCGTCATAGAATCTATGCCCCTTACCAAATTTCACAAGGATTGGTACATTTTTGTTCGACTTATGGCATTAAAAGTATTCTAGACGAATTAAATGAAAAAGGGCGGAGCCACGCCCATTTTGAAATTTTCTTTTATTTTTGTATTTTGTTGCACCATATCATTACTGGAGTTGAATGTTGACATAATTTACTTATATACTGTAAAGATATTAAATTTTTTGTTAAAATTTTGACTTTTAAAAAAATAAGTGGGCGTGTTCGTAATCCGATTTTGCTAATTTTTACTTAGCACACATATAGTAATAGGAGTAACGTTCCTGCCAAATTTCATCATGATATCTTCAACGACTGCCAAATTACAGCTTGCAAAACTTTGAAATTACCTTCTTTTAAAAGTGGGCGGTGCCACGCCCATTGTCCAAAATTTTACTATTTTCTATTCTGCGTCATAAGGTCAACCCACCTACCAAGTTTCATCGCTTTAGCCGTCTTTGGTAATGATTATCGCACTTTTTCGGTTTTTCGAAATTTTCGATATCGAAAAAGTGGGCGTGGTTATGGTCCGATTCGTTCATTTTAAATAGCGATCTGAGATGAGTGCCCAGGAACCTACATACCAAATTTTATCAAGATACCTCAAAATTTACTCAAGTTATCGTGTTTACGGACGGACGGACGGACGGACGGACATGGCTAAATGAATTTCTTTTTTCGCCCAGATCATTTTGATATATAGAAGTCTATATCTATCTCGATTAGTTTATGCACGTTACGGATTACCGTTATGCGAACAAAGTTAATATACCTGTGAGCTCTGCTCAGCTGAGTATAAAAAGGTAGCTAAGAATGAGAATGTAGCATATGTGCAATGTGCATGTGTGTGTGTGAGTAACTGTGTGTACTCGAAACAAACACGCAATAATTTAAATATTTTGTAACAATTACATGTATTGCAGCGTTGTGTAATTTAGCAACATGCATGAGTACAAAGAATAGACTCGTGAGACAAAAGGTACCACATTGTTAATTTAATTCTAGAATGTTTTTAAAAGGTGTTTGAAAATGTTGTTTAGCTTATATTAGATATGTATAAGCATACATTTGTACATATTTGTTTGTATGTATGTACATATGTAGGCGAATGTGCGTTTTAGCACGCGACATTAATCGTATTGAGAAGTTTAAGTTGACATATTATGAATTCACAGAGTCAGTACTATCTTTATGTGGTTACTTATGCTATGCTTATTTCGTGTATCTACCACAGGGAAGTAAATGTTTGAAGAGCTATAATAATACTACTTTGTATTTAGATCTATTTATTACATTCAATAGTAGGACCTACGCTGCACAAACTCGTCATGAAGATGATATGCGTTTGACATTAAATTCATTGGGTCTACTATGTCATATGTGTATGTACCTCGACCTAAGAGTCAGTTCGTCACCAGTAGTGAATTCACTAACGTATTGAACCATGCGTATTTCAGAGATTTTAATAACGATTTGGTCGCGTTGCATGTATCGATGGTACTATCACTACTAGTTTTAAAACGGCTCGATATAAAGACATTTAATTGTTTGAATAGGAGAAAAGTGTGCAGCACAGCTTAACGAAATCTAAACATGCGAAAAGCACAAAAGGAATGCCAAAAATAAATAAATTCCGTAAATTAACTGCTTTTAAAAGTCATTATGTGAAGTTTTTACTATATTAACAAAAGGTAAGTAAATACGGTATTCATTCTTTTTATTCTCTGTGTGATATCGCAGTATTCTTGTACCCTTTAATTGACAATAAAGTTGGAAATAATATGCAGTTGGTCGGTACAGCTTTCGAAACTCCGTGCATTCAAGTGGAAGGGTACTACTTCTCTAAAGTGGCGTCTGTCCACCGGCGATGGACTTGAGTAATTCTTCATTTTGTAATAAAACGTACGCCAAGTACTCAAATGCCATTTGATTATAAATAAGCAACTTTCGTGTTTGAAGTATTTAATTAAATTCCGATTTTCTTTTTCAACTAAAATTGCCAGATAGTATTCGTGCATTTTAACGCAGCCACATTTACTTGCCGTTTATTTAACAACACAGCTGATCGTCGATATAAACGAATATCGATACAAAAATAGCTACTGAATAACCAAATCGTTATAGTTATCTGATTCGCGAATAAAGCTATGACAAATGTCGTTAAAAAAGTTAGTGAAGTCCACTACAGGTATTGTCACAAATTGCACAATCAAATAGAATACATTTTCAATCTTGAGGTAGCCGGCGACACATTTTAAGTCGGATGGCTAAAGGTTCTAGTAAGTCAGTTGACAGCGAAAACAACTAAATTGAAGCTCCTAACAGCTTCGCCGGCATCGACGCAGGGCATAAGTGCGTTCCATATTTGATAATATTAGGGATCTGAAAGAGGTATAAACTTAATGGTTGTACCCGGTGCAATATCTCCTCAAACACGAAGGTAGGGCATATGTTGTGGTACGTTAGCGAAATAAACTAAAGAAAGTAGGTCAGCGACAGGCCCAAAAATTTAACTTCCATATAATCTAAAAACAGTCCAGCCAAATGAGTTAGGTCTCTAGAGACACGTTTATACGTACCGTTATATAAAGTTGCTGCCCAGTCGCTGGTAGCATGAAGATATTACCTACGTAGTGAGATAAAAGCCTCTGCAACTTTTGCTCAAATCTCAGTAAGGTTTTAATTTCTGCTACTCAAATACTGACTTTCAGAAGCTTAGCGAAGATAAGATCTTGGCAAGGTAATTGCAAATCGATTGAGGTCACGAATTACTCAGTAATGCATGATTAAATTATTGGTATAGATGAGAAGTTTGGTGATCAGCAAACCAAGGCTCTTCACGGTCTTACATATATACACTTTCCGCATGTTTGGAATAGAGTCTTTTACCATCTTAATAGCGATTCCGTATGGGACGATTTACTTCTCCTTAAGAGGAAATACAGGCCACCCACCTTTGAACTATTAAGTGTAAACGAATAGAAATAATTATTTCACCTAGAACCAAGTATAATCAGTTGCAAACCAAATTAGGAAGCCAGGAGTGGATCCGTAAAGAATTTTGCGGAAGTACTTCCCATAAAGAAGAGGAACGAAATCTGAAAAGCAGTTTCTGTTAAATACTCAGATATCTGATTAAAAAAATCAGCACGCAAGAACTAGCCGTTTGAACAAAAGAGCATAACGGAATGCGCTGTTTGGGAGAACCGATTTCACAGGGAGGCGCTTGGCACTCTGGAAAAAAATTCGATCTGAATACTATATTAGGTAATTTGTCTCCACATGACACCAACCATTTATTCAATTGTAATGTCACAGAACCAGCCGTTGAAACTGCAAATTTCCTTGGACTTCATATTGGACGATGATATTGATAACAATTTGTAAGTAATATCACCTATAGATGCAGTGAAGCACTGCCACAACAACAACAATATGACCAAACTACCATTAGAGAACAAGAAAGACTGCTTAGTAGATTCCGCGCCGATATCCCAAACTTAAATTATCCTACTGCAGTCATTGGGCTAAAGCACGCATACAGAAAAAACGCGTTTTGAACATAATGACTCCTGAAGAATTTGCAAAGACGTAAGTACCAGAGAAACTGTTGAGAATTCTCTGTGAAAATGTCCACCTTCCGCTGAAAAGCATTAAAGTGCTGCTGCTGGACATCATACAGTACACTTATGATCGAAACACTCCGAGAAGCTAGGGGTAAAAAGTTATGGAAAGTAAATGAAGTAAAGGAAACGGAATGTAGAGTTGTGCAAGCTCTATGAAGATATGAACACGTGGTCTCTCACCACGTCCCAAGGGCTTCGCTGAAAATATGCAGTTAGGCAAACGGCTGAAATGCTAAAGCACAGAAAGTATTTCTATTGACAACAGTATTTGGAATCAGAGAAAACGGAGAGCTGTACTGAATTGTGGAGAAAAACTTTATCTCCAGTCGCTATTTAATTAATTCACATTGCTCATATTAGAATAACGACTTTGATAGATTATACTACTTCTCTCCGAGTAGCGCTTAAAATAAAAAAATCTGCGTTTTTCGCGGAAATTGCAAGTTTGAACTTCTAGTATAAACCAAAATTAGTTTTTGTTCAAAATATGCACAACTTAACTTCTTCTTAAATGTTGCTTCTAAGAAAAACCGAAACTCGAGCTCTCTTTGCATTGAATTCTTTCAAGTTGTTTGGTGATTTTGTTTTTTGTTTTTTCTTTAATGAATTTTGCATATATCAGCCAACACAACCTAGCTGTGGGTGACGTTTTGATATAAAACTCGAACATCATGTCACTGTGGCCCATACCCCAAACCATTTCCATTTATGCTGCGTTAGCCTTTTCGTTTAGCATCCACATTGTACACTTTTTATTTTATTTATTGATTCAATGCTTGTGAAATATGATATTTTTCATTTTCAATGTAGTGTTTTTAGCAAAGATCGAGCATTGGATGCAATTTTCTTAACTTAACTTCAACAACTGAGCTGCACCACCTCAATCGCCACAAACCAGAAATACTTTTTAACTTTTGACATAGTAGTTTCAAATTGTATTCGTTGTTGTTGTTGTTATCCTTCTTCGGTTTTTCGAGTGTTTGGTAGTTATTTTTTTGCTATAAGTATTTTTATTATAACTGTTCTTGTCTCAGTCACTTTTTGTAGCTGCTGGCACTTCCGCATCCGTTGCTTTGCTGTTCTGGTCACCACCGCTACCACCACAGTATCAGATTCTTCATACTTTCTTTCATTTCAAAAATTTGTATTTTGCTTATTTTCGGTTCTTAATATTTTTTTTGCTCTTTTTCCTTTGCATAGTTTTCTGCAAATTGTTGGTTAGTTTCGATTTCTTTTACTTTGTTTTGACGTTTCCATATTTCGTGCATTCTTAAGTTAGTTTGCTTCCGCTGGTTTTTGACTCCAGTTGTTTCAAGAAGCTTGCTTTCCTTCAGCTGAAGTTGTGGTATATGTACATATTTAAATGATTTTATGATTTTAAATGCTCTACTCATGAAGATAGTTTTAGTTAAGAAAATTTAACAAGTTTTTGTTTTTAAACGGTTTTATTTAGCTTGACTTGACAGGCTGGTTGGTTGGATGGCTGGCTGGCACGAATTTTTAATTGAATTTAAGTAACTTCCCTATAAGATACAAGGTTGAAACTTGGAATATAGTTCAGACCCGATGACAATGCAATAATAAGAAAAAAATCGCCGCTAGGTGGCGCAAGCATCGAGATATTCACAAAAATCGTAGTTGTGGTCCGAATTGGCTCATATTTGAACACATAATACATACAAGAATAGAAAGCGACCTATGCAAAAAAAATCGCCGCTAGGTGGCGCAAAGATCGAGATATCAAAAAAAAGCGTATTTGTGTCCGATTTGGTCCATATATGGAACAAATATTACATACAGTCCGGTAGAAGTGACATCAAAATATTTTGGAGCTTGGAGGAGGGACAAGCATATGTGGCGCAGAGTCGAGTAAAGTCTTTGGAAAGATTATGTATTGAGGACTTATATTGTAACAAATGTTTAGGAAAGAGTCCTTGTAATAATGCGTTACTAAATGAACTAAATAGAATAAGAAATAATAGGCAATAAATAAAGACTAAAAACTAGAAAATAAAATAATTAAAAAAAAATGTTTAAGTTAAACGGTTTTATTGAAAACAATAATTACATGAAGTAATAATAATACTAAAAGCTAGAAAATAATTAGGTAGGTCCCAGTCTACTAGTCCTATAGTACTCACTCGTCAATCTTTAATCTTTATTTAAATTATTTTATATATATACAAAAATAAATAAAACAACATGAGTAGCAAATACTAGAAAACTAATATTTTAAGTTAACTAGAGCTCGACCAGGGTTTGAAGCTGACATAGCAACAGAGTATTCTTGTCATTAAACAAATATTTTCTGCCTAATTCGAAAGAGCTTCGACGACATTTTATCAGTCATAGCTAATACCGACAAGTTCTTGTTTTATGTATCAGCTTATTATCGAAAGTGCAATTATTCTCGAGTTATCGGCTTGTTATCGACGGGCACCAACATGCCATAGATTTTATATTGAAGTTTCATAGGTATCTATTTCATAACAAACCGGTGACCCGTCGATAACAAGCCAATAAAATTGTAAAGAGTCTGATAAAAAATGGACAACTTTTCCGTAAGGCTCGTTAACGTTTTGTTGACAAATCGTGTTTTTGATAACAAATCGATAAATAATAGATAGCTCTGTTCTGGAGTCGATATCTTTTCTTTTAAAAATCAATTTTTTTCATAGCATATCGACAACTTTTCAATGAATAATCCATTACTTTTGATAGAAAATCGGCGATTTTTTGAGTCGATAATATTTTGATAACAAATCAAACTTTTTTGATAACTTATCGATATATTTTCGAGAAATAGTCGATAACATTTTAAAATAAATCAGTGACTTTGGATAATAAATGTATTACTTTTCGATGCCAAATTAATACTGTTGTAGCCAGATTAAACTAATTCTATTTTTGGGTAGCTATAATAGGTGTAGTCCTTTTTATTTTTCCAATAAAAAATAAGTAAAAAACATATAATAAAATCAATATTTTGGGAGTTTTCTAAACATAATTATCATATTTTATTTTATTTTTCGCTACTGTTTGCTATATTATACTCAGTTGAGCAGAGCTCACAGAGTATAGTATAAAGAATCGATATAGATATAGACTTCCATATATCAAAATCATCAGTATCGAAAAAAAATTTGATTGAGCCATGTCCGTCCGTCCGTCCGTCCGTTACACGATAACTTGAGTAAATTTTGAGGTATTTGGTATGTAGGTTCCTGGGCACTCATTTCAGATCGCTCTTTAAAATGAACGATATCGGTTTATAACCACGCCCACTTTTTCGATATCGAAAATTTCGAAAAATCGAAAAAGTGCGATAATTCATTACCAAAGACGGATAAAGCGATGAAACTTGGTAGTTGGGTTTGAAATTATGACGCAAAATGGAAAATAAGTAAAATTTTGGACAATGGGCGTGGCACCGCCCACTTTTAAAAGAAGTTATTTAGAAGTTTTGCAAGCTGTAATTTTGCAGTCGTTGAAGATATCATGATGAAATTTGGCAGGAACGTTACTATATGTATGCTTAATAAAAATTAGCCAAATCGGAGAACGACCACGCCCACTTAAAAAAAATTTTTTTTAAAGTGAAATTTTTACAAAAAATTTAATATCTTTACTGTATATAAGTAAATTATGTCAACATTCAACTCCAGTAATGATATGGTGCAACAAATACAAAAAGAAAGAAAATTTCAAAATGGGCGTGGCTCCGCCTTTTCATTTGATTTGTCTAGGATACTTTTATGCCATAAGTCGAACAAATATTTACCACTCCTTGTGAAATTTGGTAGGCGCTTACATTCTAGGATGGTTCTGTGAAAAAGGGCGAAATCGGTTGACCACGCCCAGTTTTTATACACAGTAGGTCGTCTGTCCTTCCGCTCGGCCTTTAACACGATAACTTGAGCAAAAATTGATATATCTTTACTAAACTCAGTTCACATAATTATCTGAACACACTTTGTATTCGTATAAAAATTACAGAAATCCGACTATGACCACGCCCACTTTTTCGATTTCGAAAATTACGAAAATGAAAAAATGCTATAATTCTATACCAAATACGAAAAAAGGGATGAAACATGGTAATTGCATTAGTTTATTAACGCAAAATATAACTTTAGAAAAAAACTTTGTAAATGGGTGTGACACCTACCATATTAAGTAGAAGCAAATGAAAAGTTCTGCAGGGCGAAATCGAAAGCCCTTCGAATCATGGCAGGAATACTGTTCGTGGTTTACATATATAAATAATTAGCGGTACCCGACAGATGATGTTCTGGGTCACCCTGGCCCACATTTTGGTCGAAATCTCGAAAACGCCTTCACATATACAACTACCACAACTCCTTTTAAATTCTTATTAATACCTTTAATTGACACCCATATTGTACAACAGCATTCTAGAGTCACCCCTGGTCCACCTTTATGGCGATATCTCGAAAAGGCGACCACCTATACAACTACGCACCACTCCCTTTAAAACCCTCATTAATACCTTTCATTTTATACCCATATCGTACAAACAAATTCTAGGGTCACCCCTGTCCACCTTTATGGCGATATCTCTGAAAAGGCGACCACCTATACAACTACCACCACTCCCTTTTAAACCCTCATTATACCTTTAATTGATACCCATATCGTACAAACAAATTCTAGGGTCACCCCTGGTCCACCTTATGGCGATATCTCGAAACGGCGTCCAGCTATGGAACTAAGAATCACTCCCTTTAAAACACTTAGTAACACCTTTCTTTTGATACCCATATTGTACAAACATATTCTAGGGTCACCCCTGGTCCACCTTTATGGCGATATCTCGAACGGCGTCCACTTATGGAACTAAGGATTACTCCCTTTTAAAATACTCATTAACACCTTTCATTAATACCCATATCGTGCAAAAAAATTCTAGAGTCAACCCTGATCCACCTTTATGGCGATATCCCTAAATGGCGTCCACCTATAGATCTATGGCCCACTCCCTCATAAAATACTCTTTAGTGCCTTTCATTTGATAGACATGTCATACAAACACATTCCAGGGTTTCCCTCGGTTCATTTTCCTACATGTTATTTTCCCTTATGTTGTCACTATAGCTCTCAACTGAGTATGTAATGTTCGGTTACACCCGAACTTAACCTTCCTTACTTGTTAATATTTTTGGCTGCTGCGTTCAAAGTAATCAAATAGCCAAGGCTTGATACGGTCGTCGTCTTTGCGTTATTGTGGTTGTGGTCTGTAGATACAGTGCTGAATGTAATCAGCGCTAATATATCGACATTGTTATTATATTGGCGACCACCGCGGTGTGATGGTAGCGTGCTCCGTCTACCACACCGTATGCCCTGGGTTCACACCCCGGGCAAAGCAACATCAAAATTTTAGAAATAAGGTTTTTCAATTAGAAGAAAATTTTTCTAAGCGGGGTCGCCCCTCGGTAGTGTTTGGCAAGCGCTCCGAGTGTATTTCTGCTATGAAAAGCTCTCTAGTGAACACTCATCTGCCATGCAGATGCCGTTCGGAGTCGGCATAAAATATGTAGGTCCCGTCGGGCCAATTTGTAGGGAAAATCAAGAGGAGCACGACGCAAATTGGAAGAGAAGCTCGGCCTAGAATCTTTTCGGAGGTTATCGCGCCTAACATTTATTTTTTTTTATTTTTATTTATTATACTAATTTTTTCTTTCATCCCTTCCTCTATTGCATCTACTTTCATTTACTCTTCTACGTTTACGCTTACACTAACCTAACTCATAAATTCTGGATTTCCCCATACCGTGAGCAAAGAAGTTTGCACATAAACAATTTTACCGCATTTTCACCTTAAGTTTTAGAATAAAAAATCATATACAACCACTTCATGGTTCAACTATATGGTTGGCTCATCTCCACAGCAACACATACCTTTGTTCAGAGTGTCAAAATATGCGTGTTGGTGTTAGGCGTTATGGAATGGCGAGAAAACATAAAATTTTGCAATTCTTGTGTATGTTAGGAAAATAATGCGCTAAATTAGATGCATTTGCTAAAAACAAAACTTAAAGTGATGTGAATTTTTTTTATAAAAAATTTAGCACCACGTCAGTAATAATTTTCAATGTGTTGGTCACATTTTTCGTTCTCCATCTCCTTTTCACAATCCCTATACCAGTGAATGAAAAACAAAAAATTAAATCAGCTGATGAGATGAGCCAACCATATAATGGAGTGTAACCACATATTCAAAAAAATTAAAAACTTCACACACACAAACAGGTTATTTAATAAGGTGACATTAATGCTTTCAAACTACTTCCCCAAGCTACCTTTCACATTTCCAATTCATGGCTAACCCCAGCTGATTTCAAACCATGTTGCTTTCATAACAGATTCGCTTGATTGCTGTAGCGTTTTAATTGAGTTTAAGTTGAAATTCCATATTGCCTCATGTTTTGTTTTTTTTCTTTATTCTCTTCACACTCGTATAACACTTTGGTTTTATTTGACTTGTATTTACTTGTTCAGTATCACAAATATTAGTGTTTTGATATCTATGATATATGTCAAAATGTGTACTCGTAGGTATGTACGTCTGTATATATTTATGATGTATGGCAACTACGGGCTTCACAAAGTTCAGCTGCGTTTTAATTTGGTTTGTTTCAAGTGGTATCTAATTGTTGTTTTATTGTCTAACAACATATATACAATTGAAGTGTTATTTATCATTTCGTTAGCTATCGATTGTGTATTCATTGGCTTTTTATCGTGTTAATATTATGTCTTTAATATCAGCTTTTATTTTGTTGATTTGTTTTACAAGCGGGTGGAGCGATTGCTACGTGCCGACATATCGAAAGAAACACACGATCTATTCGTCAGACGAGATTTTAATAACATATTGTAAGCAAATTTACTGAAATTCCTCTTATTTCAAATCTTTTGTTAACGTTCGAATCACTAAACTGTTAAATAAATAACTCCAATATTGAATAATGCAAAAAATCGTCTTTATTAGATTACTTGAAAGTAACACTTATACTTCGCAACTGATAGCTTGCTTAAATCAAACTGACTTGTCGTAGCTCAACTGTGGCTGCTTTTATAGTGTTTGGTTTCCTCGTTAACATATTTCTAGGCGGTTCTATTCTAGAATTTACTAGTTAGTTAGCAGCTATAAAATTACCAACTATAACTACGTTTATAGCTTCTCATATGCGCGTGTATATGTGTGTGATACTTGCACAAATTATTGCCTACCTTTGAGCGCATCTCAGATAAGATATATGCATGTGTTTTGTGCGTTTTCTCTCCGCTGCGTGTACGTACATATGTGTAGACATAATGATTGACTTGTTGATGTGCATACAAGTCACTGCTTAGTATTGGCTCTGAGATGATATTATCCCTTAGAGTTGCTAATATTCGTCACAATATCAACAGAGATGTTTCTTGAGCGTTTGATAGAAAAAATGTCAATAGCTGTTATATATGTACTTTTTAGGTAGCATTAAACTTATTTGGAAATATTTAAGAATTGAAATTCTCAAGAATTTATATCAAGCACGGTAAATTACCAAACGTATTTCTTTTCTTTTCTTTTTCTGAAAATTATTCTAAAAACCATTCAGCATTACTGCACTCTCTGGCGAGGGATTGTCAATTGGTATGGCCTTAAAAATTCATTGCGTTTAAAAGCTTAATATGAGCCCTGCTATCTGCGGTGCTCAGAGAATATATATAGTAAAATATTGAATTTGGCCACGTTTAACCTGCGTTTTCCGAACTTCCTTGTCTGTACTTAAAAATATTTTTGAAGCTGTATTCAATTGGGTCTAGTATCTGAATGCATCCATGTTAAGCAGAAGATTTTCACCTTGCCAACACTCATCAAAACACCAAAACCTTCGTGATGCATAAAACAAAAAAACCGTTCACAGATAAGCTGCCGACCTGCAAAAATGAAACCCCTTGCGAGAAACTAACTAATTGAAAATCCTTCGTGAAGAGTATTATCTGATAATACAATAACAATTATAGCCTCATATCACGTGAAAAAAGTATTCATGTGGAAAATAGTAACCGGTCGCCAAAACAATATCTGAATGTAAGGGATTAAATGACTGCATTAAAGTAACCCATTTGATAAAACAAATCAAAAGCTTCCGCAGAAGAACCTCCTTATTAATCGAATGCAAAAAAATATTCAAAAAACAATAAACTGGTTTGCGAAAAAGAAGTCAGTTTTTAAAAGTATTGTAGTATCGCGTGGAATTCACCCCATTTCAAACACGCTTAACATTACAAATGCTCGTTCATTGACCCAGGTAACTACAATAAGTTCATTCGCATTGACCAAACCATTCAATATGCATGAATCACACTAACGGTATGTAGGTCACTACACATTATGCTGAATAACCATTATTTATTATGAAACTATGTCATTGTAGTATGTAAGTATTAATGTAAGTATGTATATGTGCATAGGTTAAGAACTTCTGTATAAATAGCAATGAATTTCTTTAATAAAATGATTACTGATCAGAATTCCAAAGTCTAAACACTCTTTTATCAATTTGTCACATTACATAGCGATCCTGCCAGCCTGATCTTCAATTAGCTGAAAATTTGCTCATAAGTAAAATTCGCTAGATCATGCTGAACAGAGATCTTGCCCAGTTTTTTTTTAAAAAGTTAAGAAAAAGTTTTTTTAAAAACAAAAAAGAAACGATGTTAGCAGCAGCAGTACAATCAGAAATTAAGCAGCGTTTAGATGGCATGAAATACGGACATTGGCAACAATTTTGACTGACAGCATGCGAGCATATAAAGAGTTAACCTCTTGCATTTAAACAAAAGGTACTACTATGTGGCATCAATAAAGATCTTAACAAAGAAAGCCTTCTTCGGCAAGGATTTGGCGGAAATAGAACACTAAGTTGAAAACAAATATTTGGTGGTAACAAAACGGGATCGGAGGATACCTTTCAATTGGCACAAGTTAACAACAAAATGAGCTCGAGGCGTACCGCTCGGGGCAATTTATATAAGTATATAACAATTTTAGAAACAAATTGGGCGGCCTTTACGGAAGCTAAACCATGAGCAAAATCTTCGTTTTTGCTTAGGAATTTTTTAGATGGTAGGATGAACAACATTTTTTTTACAAAATTTTGATGTCAGCTTTGAAAATGACACAAACTAAACCAAAAAATAAGAAAAAGGTTGAAGCCCAAAGTGGCATAGAAAAATAACAATAGCATAAAATTCAATTTTAAACAATAATTTGTAAAGTAAATTCAACAAAAAAAAATAAAATAAATTTCAATTTTAGAAAAATGTCAAAAATATTAAATTTAAAAAACTTTTTTTTAATAAATCAAAAATTTTAGAAACAAATTGTCTATAATGTTAATTAAATAAAGAAAAATAGCAAAATGGCATAAAAATAAATTTTTAAAATAATTTGTAAATTGATACTATTTCTAAAATTTAAAGAAAAATGTTAATTATTTTGTAAAATTAATTAAACAAAAGAAAAAAATAAACATAGAAATAAGGTTTTTTAAATACTTTGTAAAATTAATATTTTCAAAATTTTATAAGAAAATTTGAAAATATCTGAATTAGAAATGTTAAATTTACCAAATTTTTCCTTAAGAATAAAGATTTTTTTTCTAAACAAGCCTAATTAAATAAGAACAAGTAAGGAAGGCTATTTTCGGGTGTAACCGAACATTATATACTTCAGTTGAGAGCTGTGGAGACAAGTAAGGGAAATCACCATGTTGTAAAAGGAACCTAGGGTAACCCTGGAATGTGTTTGTATGACATGTGTATCAAATGGAAGGTATTAAAGAGTATTTTAAGAGGAAGTGGGCCATAGATCTATAGATGGACGCCACTTAGGGATATCGCCATAAAGGTGGACCAGGCCTGACTCGAGAATTTGTTTGTACGATATGTGTATCAAATGAAATGTGTTAATGATAATTTTAAAAGGGAGTGGGCCTAAGTTCTATAGGTGACGTCTTTTCGAGATATCGCCATAAAGTGACCAGGGGTGACTCTAGAATTTATTTTGTACGATATGAGTATCAAATAAAAGGTATTAATGAGTATTTTAAAGAGCGTGGGCCTAGTTCTATAGATGGACGCCTTTTCGAGATATCGCCATAAAGATGGACCAGGAGTGACTCTAGAATTTGTTTGTACGATATGAGTATCAAATGAAAGGTGTTAATGAGTATTTTAAGAGGGCGTGGGCCTTAGTTCTATATGTGGACGCCTTTTAGAGATATCGCAATAAACGTGGACCAGGGGTGACTCTAGAATTTGTTTGTACTATATGGGTATCAAATGAAAGGTGTTAATGAGTATTTTAAAAGGGAGTGGGCCTTAGTTCTATAGGTGGACGCCTTTTCGGAATATCGTTATAAAAGTGGACCTGGGTTGACTCTAGAATGCTTTGTACATATGGGTGTCAAACGAAAAGTGTAATAAGTGTTTAAAAGGGAGTGGGCCTTTGTTCTATGGGTGGACGCCTTTTCGGGATATCGCCATAAACGTGGAACAGGGGTGACTCTAGAATGCGTTTGTACAATATGGGTATCAAATGAAAGGTGCTAATGAGTATTCTAAAAGGGTGGGCTTTAGTTCTATAGGTGGACGCCCTTTCGGAATATCGTATAAAAGTGGACCTGGGTTGACTCTAGAATGTGTTTGTACATATGGGTGTCAAAACGAAAAGTGTAATAAGTGTTTTAAAAGGGAGTGGGCCATAGTTCTATAGGTGGACGCCTTTTCGAGATATCGCCATAAAGGTGGACCAGGGGGTGACTCTAGAATTTGTTTGTACGATATGGGTATCAAATGAAAGGTGTTAATGAGTATTTTAAAAGGGCGTGGGTCTTAGTTCTATAGGTGGACGCCTTTTCGAGATATCTCCATAAAGGTAGACCAGGGTGACTCTAGAATGTGTTTGTACGATATGGGTATCAATGAAAGGTGTTAATGAGTATTTTAAAAGGGTGTGGGCCTTAGTTCTATAGGTGGATGCCTTTTCGAGATATCGCCATAAAGGTGGGCCAGGGGTGACTCTAGAACTTTTGGTACGATATGGATATCAAATGAAAGGTGTTAATGAGTATTTTAAAAGGGTGTGGGCCTTAGTTCTATAGGTGAACGCCTTTTCGAGATATCGACATAAAGGTGGACCAGGGGTGACTCTAGAATTTGTTTGTACGATATGGGTATCAAATGAAAGGTGTTAATGAGTATTTTAAAAGGAGTGGGCCTTAGTTCTATATGTGAACGCCTTTTCGAGATATCGCCATATAAACGTGGGACCAGGGGTGACTCTAGAATATGTTTGTACTATATGGGTATCAAATTAAGGTATTAATGAGGGTTTTAAAAGGGAGTGGCCTTAGTTGTATATGTGAAGGCGTTTTCGAGATATCTACCAAATGTGGACCAGGGTGATCCAGAACATCATCTGTCGGGTACCGCTAATTTATTTATATATGCAATACCACGTACAGTATTCCTTCCAAGATTCCAAGGGCTTTTGATTTCGCCCTGCAAAACTTTTCATTTTCTTCTACTTAATATGGTAGGTGTCACACCCATTTTTCCAAGTTTTTTTTAAAGTTATATTTTGCGTCAATAGACCAATACAGTTACCATGTTTCATCCATTTTTTCGTATTTGGTATATTCGGATTTCGGCAGATTTTTATACCAATACAAGTCGAGTTCAGATAAGTACGTGAACTGAGTTTAGTAAAGATATATCGATTTTTGCTCAAGTTATCGTGTTACGGCCGAGCGGAAGGACAGACGGTCGACTGTGTATAAAAACTGGGCATGGCTTCAACCGATTTCGCCCTTTTCACAGAGAACAGTTACCGTCCTAGAAGCTAGCTCTGCCAAATTTCACAAGGATTGGTTAATTTTGTTCGACTTATGGCATACAAGCATCCTAGGCAAACTAAATGAAAAGGGCGGAGCCACGCCCATTTTGAAATTTTCTTTTATTTTTGTATTTTGTTGCACCATATCATTACTGGAGTTGAATGTTGGCATAATTTACTTATATGCTGTAAAGATATTAACTTTTCTTAAATTTGAATTTAAAAAAATTTTTTTTAAAAAGTGTGCGTGGTCTTTCTCCGATTTTGCTAATTTTTATTGAGCAGCATAAAGTAATAAGAGTAACGTTCCTGCCAAATTTCATCATGATATCTTCAACGACTGCCAAATTACAGCTTGCCAAAACTTCTAAATTACCTCATTTAAAAGTGGGCGGTTCCACGCCCATTGTCCAAAATTTTAGCTAGTTTCTATTCTGCGTCATAAGCTCAACTCACTACAAGTTTCATCGCTTAATGCGTATTTGGTAATGATTATCGCACTTTTCCATTTTTCGAAATTTTCGATATCGAAAAAGTGGGCGAGGTTTATTGTCCGATATCGTTCATTTTAAATAGCGATCTGAGACGAGTACCCAGGAACCTACATACCAAATTTCATCAAGATACCTCAAAATTTACTCAAGTTATCGTGTTAACGGAGCGGACGGACGGACGGACGGACGGACATGGCTAAATCGAAATTTTTTTCGATACTGATGATTTTGATATATGGAAGTCTATATCTATCTCGATTCCTTTATACCTGTACAACCAACCGTTATCCTATCCTATAATATACTCTGTGAGCTCTGCCCAACTGAGTATAAAAGAAAAAATAATTAAGTTACATGGAATGCATATGATAAAGAATAAAATCGAACTTTTTTTCACACAGAAGCAGGCAAAATAGGGACAAAGTTTGCCCACGGCATCCTGATAGCTATAGCCGGATATGAATTAGGGAAGGAAAATTCTGAAGTACTAGAGAATAGACTAATAAAATATGAACCACCAGCTGAACCAGAGACAGGAATTACACCAAACATTCCAGATATTTGGCTAGCCGTTTTGCTTTGTATAATCGGGCTATTGATCATTACAATAGCCACAATACTAACGAAATATATGAAGCATAAGCACAAACAACTAAAACCCGTTCAAGACCGTATCTAAAATTTTTTCCCCCCAATTTACATTCATCCACTTTAGCACCTTTTACTCAAAATCAAACCCAAAGCTGAGGAAGAGCAACAAATAATTATAAATCAATATATAAACCTTTAAAGAGTAAACCTCAAAATGTCGCAAACGACATTAAAGGCAACTTCATTAGACCTGCCCAAATTTAATGGCAAATCAATATTTGCATACCTCACAGTAGTAGATTCCATGGAAGTTATCAAAATAACATCCTTGAAGGCTGTCAAAGGAAAAGATTAATAAAACAGTCCTAGTAAAATTTACATATGAAAAAAAAATTTTTTTCACAACCAGCCAATATTAACAACAAAAATGAAGAAAAGTCACACAGAGAACATATATATATATATGTAAAGCGCTATATAAATTTGCAATAAAAGACTAGTCGCGCTCATTTTCATCTTAGGATAGAAAAATGTTAGCGTAGAAAAATTTTCAAGCGACCAGATTGTTGAGGAAGTTATTGACTTAGGACAATATTCGACCAGGCATAAAAGAAATGCCGGCAATCCAGGACTTGAAATTTATAAAGAAAAACATAGTTGTCCTGAGGCACAAACTGGTGATTAAGAATTGAATATTCACTGCAGTAGGCGAATTTATAAGATAATAATTGGTACTCAAGTTCTCTAAGATCAAATAATTGCACTAACCAAAGAGGTTGTGCATGTGACAATCCCGAAAAAAAAACTAAAATAATTCTTCATAAAAGTCATGACGATTCTGTCTTGATGGCCACCGCAGAAATCGCATGACATATAATATCAAAAAAAAAGATATAATGCTGGAAAACATCGAAGATATAAAAAGAACATTTAAAGTATACGAAAAACTTCTGCATCCACTGTACCTTCCATCTACCAATTAGCTGAACTCCTTCTACTACTATAAATCACCTTGCTCTTCCATCAATTACAGCTCTTCAATTGTCTATGCAGTTAGTTACAAATTTTATATTCAGAACGTTTAAAAACAAACTATTAAAAAATTGTTTAGTAAGAATAATAATGAAAAGGAAACGAAACACAAACCATTTTTTTGCCTATATTCTTTGTTAGAAATACTATTTTAAAGAATTTTTTTATACATAGAAATATTTTGATAGGAAAATAACTTTGCACAATTTACTAAATGAACTATTGGTCCTAATAAAAATAAGGAACTAATTTAAACCTTCAATAATAACCAAAATACGTTAATCAAGAATCTTCTAAATATACAAACAATAAACATTCAACGTTACTCACAATAAGCACCAAACACAAAAAAAAACAATAAAGAAATGTTAACTCAATATGTAAACATACAACGAGAATCAGCATAATGTGTACTTCGCAACGCAAGTGTTAACAAATAAAAATAAAGAACACATAAGCAAACAATTCATTACTTATAGCATCAAGTTACCACTATGACATAAATTACAATTGAATGTGAAAAAAAGAAAATAGAATGTAAAATTTGGTAACACCAAGTAGTCTGGGTCATTCAACGAAAAATGAAACAACACGGCACACTTATCACAATAACATTGGAGTGACCGTCTATAATTAAACATACAATTATATACGCTCACTTAAAAGGCCGATGGTGTAGTATCGCGTGGAACTCACCCCATTTCAAACACGCTTAACATTACAAATGCTCGTTCATTAACCTAGGTAACTACAATAAGTTCATTCGCATTGACCAAACCATTCAATATGCATGAATCACATTAACGGTATGTAGGTCACTATACCTTATACTGAATAACCATTATTTATTATGAAACTATGTACATTGCAGTATGTAAGTATTAATGTAAGTATGTATATATGCATATGTTAAGAACTTCTGTATAAATAGCAATAAATTTCTTTTATAAAATGATTACTGATCAGACTTCCAAAGTTGTTGTTGTTGTTGTGGCAGTGCTTCGCCCCACCTAACAGCCGCGACCGATCGCAAATTGTCATCAATATCCTCTAACGGGAGTCCAAGGAAACTTGCTGTTTCAACTGGGTTGGACCATAATGAAAGGGGTGTTAGAGGCGTTGGTTCCACATTGCAATTAAAGAGATGGTTGGTGTCATGTGGGGACACATTGCAAGCGGGGCATACGTTTTGTATGTCGGGTTTGATTCTGGATAGGTAAGAGTTTAACCTGTTACAGTATCCAGAACGACGTTGAGCAAGAGTGACACGCGTTTCCCTGGGGAGTATGCGTTCCTCTTCCACAGGTTTTGGGTACTTTCCTTTGAGTACTGGATTCACCGGGCAATTACTGACATAAAGGTCCGACGCCTGTTTGCGGAGTTCACCAAGGACCTGCTTATGTTTCTTTGCTTCATACGGCTGGGTTCTCAGGTGCCATATTTCCTCAAAATGCTTACGAAAATGACTCCTTAAGCCCCTAGGCGGTGTTGGCTCATCAATCAGATATCTGTTTGGATGCCCAGGTTTCTGGGTATTCAACAGGAACTGTTTGGTTAGCATCTCATTTCTCTCCCTGATGGGGAGTATTCTCGCCTCAGTATGTAATGGTGTTCTGAAGACATAAGAAGGCAGCCCGTGGCGATTCTGACTGCAGTATTTTGGCAGGCCTGTAGCTTCTTCCAGTGGGTAGTTTTTAGGCTTGGCGACCATATGGGTGACTTCCAAAGTCTAAACACTCTTTATCAATTTGTCACATTACAGTATACATAACTAAGGTGACAAAGAGTAACGTTTACACAACTTTTGGAAAAAATGACTTGATTCGAAAAGAAAAATTGGTATTATAAAAGTAACTGTGACCCGGCTTAAGAAAAGGTGGCTTATGACTCAAAATAGAAATTGCGAGAAACAGCTGTTAAAGATAAACCATGCATTTCTTCAGTTTCTTAGTATTAGTAGTTTTTTTTAGTCATAAGCCACCTTTTGATAGGCCGGGTCACAACTATAGTTTTACCGATATTTTCTAAAAATAAACCCAAATTAGCCCAGAAATGGTTCTATAAACTGTCTCAGAATCATCCCAAATAAAGGTCGAACATATTCAAATAAGATTTTGCAATCACCTACGCACTGGTTTTTTAAATTATACCGATTTAACTCTAATTCCAAAAAGAGCCGAAGTTTGTCCTTATTACAATTTAAAGACCCCTGAAAATATTCCAAAAAGCAATTGAAGGAATGTCGATTAAGGTTTGAAAACAAAGTACAAACTAACTTGGAAATAGCTCTTTGCGTAATGTAATTAACCGATCGCATAGCTGGACTTCCTAGCAGCTCTATGCATTCTCTGACTACGTTTATATGGAATCAACCAGATATCTTAAGACAATGTAATGCAGTACTCCTCTTACGGATACAATTTAAGAAGCGGTGACTCTATTTGCTGTGACTTGCTAGACTTTAGCGAATGAAGGTGGGATCTGGCTTCTACTCAGCATTTTTCTCGGATTCACAAAAAAATTTCAAAAAGAAATTTAAATTTTAATAATTTATTTGGGCCTAATGAAGATTGCAGATAGAATAAAAAAAAGAAATACAAGCTGCTTTTACACACAGACATAAAATTTCTCGTTGTCATATCATTTGACCACGTAACATTCTTCCGGACATGTTGTGGAAGGTTAAATGCGTTGTTGCTCTTGCATCTTCATCCACCCAACCTGCTAAACGAAAATATAGACGTAGACTATGTTAGCCCAACACAATATCTATCCATGCCTCTTGGTGTTACCTTTGCATGCTGCCTATTTCACTTCATAGGGACAAATTTGTACCAGTCGTAGTCCCATCTTAGAATTCTTGTTCGAAATAATAACTTAACATATCCGAAATTACTCATCCATTGTTATAATACGTGCCCAACATCTAAAGTTTAAATAAGATTTAGATTTTAAACCAAATTAAGATTCTATACTAAAGAAATGTTAATTTTGAAATATCAATACAAACGAACCGCGACTTTATGTGGCAAGTATTATGGCCGACTCATACATCTTCCACGGCGATTTTCACATATACCTAAAATGACTCCACTGTCACTACGTCAAATTTTATTTATACCGAGTTACTTGCAAGAAAGGCAAAAATTATTAAATAAAGACCAACTCTAATTTTGGCGAATGGTCTTTGAATTATGGGTGCCATAAGTAGTGAGTCCCCATGAAATTGCCCCAAAGTTTGAGGAGTGTACAAGAGTAATGCAAAATGTCAGTTCGCTTTTTATATGTATGAACTTGACAGTGTGACCCGAGCACAATATCAAGGTTCTTAGTTCTTTCAGTAAGCCCAATAAAAGTTATTTTTGCCCTTTTCACTTTAAACATAAAGACCAAACTCTTAAAGAGGAACAGCAGGAGTGAAATACACACAGCTCCACTTTTGCTTCGAACAAATTTGTATCTTTTTGTTCACCCAAAATTACAGCTTGTAAAAATATATAAAGCAATCCATCTGAATACAAACAAGTAAGGAAGGCTAAGTTCGGGTGTAACCGAACACTACATACTCAGTTGAGAGCTATGGAGACAAAATAAGGGGAAATCATCTCGTAGTAAAATGAACCTAGGGTAACCCTGGAATGTGTTTGTATCAAATGGAAGGTATTAAAGAGTATTTTAAGAGGGAGTGGGCCATAGTTCTATAGATGGACGCCATTTAGGGATATCGCCATAACGGTGGACCAGGGCTGACTGTAGAATTTGTGCGACATGGGTATCAAATGAAAGTGTTAATGAGTATTTTAAAAGGGAGTGGGCCTAAGTTCTATAGGAGGACGCCTTTTCAAGATATCGCCATAAAGGTGGACCAGGGGTGACTCTAGAATTTGTTTGTACGATAAGGGTATCAAATGAAAGGTGTTAATGAGTATTTTAAAAGGGAGTGGGCCTAAGTTCTTTAGGTGAACGCCTTTTCGAGATATCGCCATAAAGGTGGACCAGGGGTTACTCTAGAATTTGTTTGTACGATATGGGTATCAAACGAAAGGTGTTAATGAGTGTTTTAAAAGGGAGTGTGCCTTAGTTATATGGGTGGACGCCTTTCGAGATATCGCCATAAACGTGGACCAGGGGTGACTCTATAATGCGTTTGTACAATATGGGTATCAAACGAATGGTGTTAATGAGTATTTTAAAAGGGCGTGGGCCTTAGTTCTTTAGCTGGACTCCTTTTCGAGATATCGCCATAAAGGTGGACCAGGGGTGACTCTAGAATTTGTTTGTACGATATGGGTATCAAATGAAAAGTGTTAATGAGTATTTTAAAAGGGAGTGGGCCTTAGTTCTATAGGTGGACGCCTCTTCGGAATATCGTTATAAAGGGGGACCAGGGTTGACTCTAGAATGCTTTTGTACAATATGAGTATCAAACGAAAGGCGTTAATAAGTATTTTAAAAGGGAATGGGCCTTAGTTCTATGGGTGGACGCCTTTTCGGGATATGGCCATAAAAGTGGACTAGGGGTGACTCTAGAATGCGTTTGTACAATATGGGTATCAAATGAAGGTGTTAATGAGTATTTTAAAAGGGCGTGGGCCTTAGTTCTATAGGTGGACGCCTTTTCAAGATATTGCCATAAAGGTGGACCAGGGGTGACTCTAGAATGCTTTTGTACAATATGGGTATCAAAAGAAATGTGTTAATAAGTATTTTAAAAGGGAATGGGACCTTAGTTCTATTCGTGGACGCCTTTTGGGATATCAACATAAACGTGGACCAGGGGTGACTCTAGAATGCGTTTCTAAAGTTATATTTTGCGTCAATAAACCAATCCAATTACCATGTTTCATCGCTTTTTACGTATTTGTTATATTATTATGGCATTTTTTCATTTTTAGTAATTTTCGATATCGAAAAAGTGGGCGTGGTCATAGTCGGATTTCAGCCATTTTTACACCAATATAAAGTGAGTTCAGATAAGTACGTGAACTGAGTTTAGTAAAGATATATCGATTTTTGCTCAAGTTATCGTGTTAACGGCCGAGCGGAAGGAGAGACGGTCGACTGTGTATAAAAACAGGGCGTGGCTTCAACCGATTTCGCCCTTTTTCACAGAAAACAGTCGTCCTAGAATCTAAGCCTCTACCAAATTTCACAAGGATTGTTCGACATATGGAATTAAAAGTATCCTAGACAAATTAAATGAGAAGGGCGGAGCCACGCCCATTTTGAAAATTTCTTTATTTTTGTATTTTGTTGCACCATATCATTACTGGGATTGAATATTGACATAATTTACTTATATACTGTAAACATATTAACTTTTCTTTTAAAATTTGATAAATTTTTTTTTAAAAGTCGGCGTGGTCGTTCTCCGATTTTGCTAATTTTTATTAAGCGCACATATAGTAATAAGAGTAATGTTCCTGCCAAATTTCATCATGATATCTTCAACGACTGCCAAATTACAGCTTGCAAAAACTTCTAAATTACCTTCTTTTAAAAGTGGGCGGTGCCACGCCCATTGTCCAAAATTGTACTAGTTTTCAATTCTACGTCATAAGTTCAACTCACCTGCCAAGTTTCATCGCTTTTTCCGTATTTGGTAATGAATGATCGCACTTTTCAGTTTTTTCGAAATTTTCGATATCGAAAAAGTGGGCGTGGTTATAGTCCGATATCGTTCATTTTAAATAGAGATTTGAGATAAGTGCCCAGGAACCCACATAACAAATTTCATCAATATACCTCAAAATTTACTCAAGTTATCGTGTTAACGGACGGACGGACGGACGGACATGGCTCAATCGAATTTTTTTTCGATACTGATGATTTTGATATATGGAAGTCTATATCTATCTCGATTCCTTTATACCTGTACAACCAACCGTTATCCAATCAAAGTTAATATACTCTATGAGCTCTGCTCAACTGAGTATAAAAAGAGAGCAGTGAGTGTTTAAATGACAAGCAAAAGGACTTGAAAATTAGTCAAAATGGTGCATCATTAAATAATTGCAAACCGCAAATTCGTTGTTGTTTTTGTTGTACGTAGTATGACCACCGGCAGTGAGAGCAACAACAGTCGCAAAAGCTTAAAAAAATTCTAGAACAAATTATTTCGTTAAAATGTGAATCATATAAAAGTGACACTTTGATGATTTTTTGAGTGAGTCAAGTGAATTTTTGTATACCGAACCAAGGAAGACGAAAAAGTACTCGAAGAGCGGGAGGTGGGTATATAATTTAGATTGCACGCTAATTAGAAGAAAATGTTAAATTATACTGCTGATTGTCAGCTTCCGAGATTGATTTTGCTGATGTAACAAAAACTGATTTGAAAATGTGATTCGGAATTGTGTGCTGCAACTGTCGGCAATTTATTTTTGGATGTGGGTGGTGAAATAGACGCACTATTTTTATACTTGAGCAGAGCTCACAGAGTATATTAATTTTGTTCTCATAACGGTACCGCGTAACGCCATAAACTATCGAGATAGATATAGACTTCTATATATCAAATGATCTATGCGAAAAAAGCAATTCATTTAACCATGTCCGTATCTTAATGAAATTTGATATGTAAGGTCCTGGGCAGATCGCTATTTAAAATTAAAGAAATCGGACTATAACCACGCCCACCTATTCGATATCGAAAATTTCTAAAACCGAAAAATTGCGATAATTCAGAACCAAAGACGAATAAAGCGATGAAACCTGGTAGGTGGGTTGACCTTATGACGCATAATAGAAAATTAGTAAAAGTTTTAACAATGGGCGTGGCACCGCCTACTTTTAAAAGAATGTAATTTAAAAATTTCGCAAGCTGTAATTTGCCAGCTGAGTATGTAATGTTCGGTTACACCCGAACTTAGCCTTCCTTAATTGTTTGGAGAAATTTTTTTCAGTTTAAAGCTGTTTTTTTATGTAGCAAAATTATTTTAAGGACTTATGTTGGGAAACGTACAATGATATACAGCAGCGAGCAGTAAAATAGCAGCGGAAATTTTTATCAAATTTCGAGAAATTAACTCTTTTTTTTATAATCGTTATTTGAAGAAAAACATCTTACAATTTTGTAACTGAAAATATTCAAAACAGTCTCAAACGTTTACGGAAGTTGCGACATTTTATTTCTAATTTTCTGAATTTTTTTTGGGTAGCTTGGGTCTTTTGACTACTTTTTGTATGCAAAACAATCTCAAAAACGAAATTTTCAAAATTTTTATTTCGAGTTCGATTGTTTTCAGTTTTGTATCAATTAAAGTCCAACAAAGTACATTTTATAGGGTTCTTAAACAACGCATTGAGTTTTGCCAATCTTTTTTCGAAGAGTGTTCTGATTTTCCTCATATTCTGTATGGAGGAAAACACCATTGAAAAAAAATCAAAAATCAATGCAACTTTTAGGCGCCCTTTAACCTACTTCTGGTTGGATTGAAATCTGTTGGGCTAAAAACTACACGTTCAAAAAAATTCAAGCGAAGTACAAATAATAAGTCCGAAATATTGTTAAAATACCTCGAATTGTTTTGAAAATGTGTTTGAGATTGTTATACTCAGCACACAGAGTATGTTAGCATGGATTGAATAACGGTTGGTTGTACAGTTTTAAAGGAATCGAGATAGATATAGCCTTCCACATATCAAAATCATCAGTATCGAAAAAATTTGATTGAGCCATGTCTGTGCGTCCGTCTGCCCGTTAACACGATAACTTGAGTAAATATTGAGATATCTTCACCGAATTTGGTACACGAGCTTATCTGACCCCCGAATAGATTGGTTTTGAAAATGAGCGAAATCGGATGATAACCACGTCCACTTTTTATATATTAACATTTTGGAAAACACCAAAAACTTGATAATTTAGTAAATACAGTTAGAATGTTGAAATTTGACATGTGGACTGATATTGAGACCCTTGATAAAAAATTGGAAACATTTTTTAAATGGGCGTGGCACCTCCCACTTGTGATAAAATCAATTTTACAAATATTATTAATCATAAATCAAAAATCATTATACCTATCGTAGCAAAATTCCGCAGAGAGGTTGCCGTTAGGATAGGATAGGTTAGGTGGTAGCTGCCCTGATAAGGATAGCTCACTTGGACAACACGAAGGTCCGTTGTGATACCACATACACCAAAAATAACGGTGACCTAGATCCAGCTACTTAGAGAATCGTTGGGTAGCAACGATAAAGCTCCGAATGATACCGATCTCAACTTTGGATATATCCTCGGGAGATCCAAGTGAGTCGCGACCGAAGTACTTTCGCCTAATTCTGGCAAAAGCTGGACAATCAAGCATAAAGTGATTTGGTGATTCCACCTCATCATCCTCCATACAGCTGCAGCAGGATGGAGTTTCCAGTATATTGAGACGTACCGCATGGATACCCATGGGACAGTGCCCTGTCAAAACCCCAATGACCATTGATAGGTGAGCCTTAGTGAACCCAATTATTTCAGCAGACCTCCTGCCATCCACTTTCGGCCAGAAAGATCTTGCTACCCTGCAAGACGTGGTATCCGCCCAACGTTTGCTGAGCTGATTCGAGGCCCAGCTATGGAGGAGCAATCCACAGGTGGCCAGCGGGATCCCGAAGTCCCTACAGCCATCTTCATCCGGTTCAGTTGTACCGATGCGGGCTAAGAGATCCGCTTGACAGTTACCCGGGATATCACTATGGCCCGGGATCCAGATAATCTTAATTGTAAAATAATTCGATGCAATCGCAAGCGAGGTCAGGCACTCCCAGACCACCCTCGATCGCACTGTAGTTGAGCTCAAGGCCTTGATAGCCGATTGGCTATCAGAGTAGATGTTAAATTCCCTAACCGTGGTAGCACTGGATAGCATTCCATCCACCGCATCCTTAATCGCAGCAATTTCCGCTTGGAATACACTGCAGTGATCAGCCAACTTAAACTTGCGGCTTAAATTTAGCTCTTGACAAAAGACCCCCCCACCAACCTTTCTATCCAGCTTTGACCCATCCGTGAACAAGTAAACCGGTCCCATGCCCCAGATAATTCCTCTTCCACAATCCTCTCTCTCTGGAATAACTGGGGTGAAGGTTGTATAGGGAGCTGTTATCGGCATACAGTAGTCCGTTCTGTCCGGGATGAAGTCGAAACTGGTAAGAAGGCTAGAGTGTCCGCGGTCAGAAAGTCTATATCCCATATCACGACGCCTGACCAACGACCTTGCCGCGGCCGCCTTTCCCGCAATATCTACTGGGTATATGTTCAGCATGACGTTCAGTGCCAAGGTAGGCGTTGTTCTGAGAGCGCCACTGATACCGATCAGCGCCGTCCGTTGCACTGACACTAACATTTTGGAGGTGCTCGCCGTGTCCAGTGCTTTCCACCAGACCAGCACCCCATATAGCAGAATCGGTTTGACTACCATCTCATAAAGCCAGTGTACTATTCTTGGCGAGAGTCCCCATCTCTTTCCGATAGCTCCTCTGCAGCAGTACAAGGCAATGGCGGCCTTCCTGGCCCGATCTTCCACATTGGGTCTCCAGGACAGTTTCTTGTCCAAAACAATCCCCAAATATTTAACCCTATCAGAAAGTACCAACGGTACCCCTCCAATCGAGGGAGTTCTGAAATCGGGCACCTTATATCTTCTTGTGAAAAGGACCAATTCCGTTTTTCCCGGGTTGACCGCCAATCCACATGATTCAGCCCACCTAGCCACAGTATCCAGGTAGCCCTGAAGAACATCGCGCAGGGCGCCCAGAAATTTGCCTCTGACTAGGATAGCGAGGTCATCTGCATAGGCAACCACCCGACAACCATTAACTTCCAGCTCCACAAGAAGCTCGTTGACTACCACAACCCAGAGGAGAGGAGATAGGACACCCCCCTGTGGCGTGCCCCTGCACACCTTCCTCTTAATTATGGCCCCTCCCCACTCCGCTGCCACAATTCTGCCGCATAGAAGTTTGCTAATAAATTCAACCAGAGCCGCCTCGACTCCTAACCCACCAGAGCTCTTTCGATTGACCCCGGTAAGACATTGTTAAAAGCTCCCTCGATGTCTAGAAAGGCACCCAGAGCATACTCTTTGTGTTCTAGGGACCCCTCTATTTGCTTTACAATCGAATGGAGAGCCGTTTCCGTCGATCTGCCCTTGCAGTACGCATGTTGTGAAGCCAACAGTAACCCCCGAGGTATCCTTTCCCGTAGGTACAGGTCAATCAACCGCTCAAACGTCTTAAGAAGAAACGACGAGAGACTGATTGGCCTGAAATCCTTAGGTGATACATGAGAGCTTTTGCCGGCCTTCGGAATGAAAATAACCCTAACCGTGTGCCAAGACTTCGGGATATAGTTAAGCCTGAGGCAGTTAGTATATATGATGGCTAACCAGCGGCAGGAAATCCCCAAAGACCTTTGAAGCTGCGCAGGAATGATTCCATCCGGGCCCGGAGACTTATAGGGCTTGAACGACCCTATAGCCCAGGTTATCTGACTTTCCCGTATTGGAATGGCAGGCACTCCTGCATGGCCAACGACCGCCGACCATGCAGGCGAAGATCCCTGCGCAACTGGGACATCAGGAAAATGATTGTCCAGTAAAAGCCTTAGGGACTCCTCGCTACTCATCGACCAGTCCCCACCATCATCTCTCAGATACCCCAGAGGAGCGGGGTTCCTAGAGAGTATTTTTCTAAATCTCGCGGATTCATTGCAGCCTTCTACGTTTTCGCAGAAGCTTCGCCATGCATCTCGCTTGGCTATCCTTATTTCATATTTATAAATCCCCAGACTCACCTTATAGAGCTCCCAGTCCGAGGGTAATTTACTCCTCCTGGCTCTGTTGAAGAGCCGCCGACTGGACGCTCTTAGGTCGTCAAGAGAATCCGACCACCAGGGCGGCTTGCCCTTCCCCCTGTAAGTTTTCAATGGGCAGGACAGCTGAAAGGCGCTATTGCTTGCCGAGGTGCAGTTTTCCACCAGAACGTCTATCTCAGATTCGGACAGGCCCGAACTAATGATAGGCACCGCAGGCAGTAGCTCTCCCAGCTTCCTACAATACAAGTCCCAGTTAGTACTTTTAGGGTTCCTAAAAGATATTTTACCGGGACGTTCTTCGTTCACTGAGAACTGAATATATCGGTGATCAGAGAAGGAGTGCTCGTTGAGAACCCTCCATCCAGATATCCGACCTTCCAGTTCTCTGCTAACCAGGGTGAGGTCCAGGACCTCCTCCCTTAACGCAGTAATAAAAGTCGGGTCATTCCCCCTATTACATATACAAAGTCCCTCATCTACAATAAAAGTAAATAAAGACTCACCTCTAGTGTTGGTATCCGAGCTTCCCAAATGCTATGATGGGCATTTGCATCGGCACCGATGATCACGCCAACACCTCTCCGCCTTACTTCAGCGGTGATTTCACCCAGTATCGCAGGTGGTGGTCCCACTACGTCCCCGTGGGGCATGTACGCTGAGACCACCCACATTTCATTACTTCCTCGCTCGAGGCAGGCAGTGGTTGCGTCAGCATTGCTGAAATTAGAGAGAATAAAAGCTTTACTCTCTTTTTAACAAGCACACAGGATCTAGGTCTACTTGCCTCCCCATGCACCAAGGTGTTTAATTTTCCAGTCCTTAATCCAGAAATCTTACTGCCGTTACTACTCAGCCACGGCTCCAGGACAAGGACTATATCCACTCCGCCTTTTTCAAGGCAGAGCACCAAATTTGCGGAAGCCGCCTTAGAGTGCTGAAGATTGATTTGACGGATTTCCATCAAAAGCGCTCTTCTTCCGCACCCCATCCTTGGCGGATTCGTATTAGTATTGTCCATTCTAAAAAAGTCCCCCCTCAAGGCCGCTATCCGGAGCCGATTGTGTAGTCGCCCTTTAACGATCTCGTGGTTATCTATGCTACGCAAGGAGGCCACGCGAGGGTTGACGCATTACCTTATGAGTAATGCGTTCAGAGCCAGACCGGACGCGAAGCGGGAAAATCTTCAACCGCACCTACACCACCAACTTAACGGCGACGGAGCCGGAACGTACCTTGAGGCCCGCCACGGTTTTAACGGGACGTGGGCAGGTGCAGCATTAGCCTACCAGCCATTTTGGTAGGGTTTCACCCCGACCTACTAAAGTGGCAGAATACCGCACCTACCAGCCCAATGTCATCAAGTCAAAATGTAAAGTGAAATCAAAGTCCTAAAACAGTCCAGTTCGTCACCGTTGTGTACCGATCTTGACTGTCCCTCCCCTGAGCTCGGCACAATGACTCAAGGGGTGCGGGTTTTATCGAGTTGTCCTCTCTAGATCCGCCATTATCAGTAGAAGCAGGGGCACCTCGTGCAGGACGTGATAACTAATCACGCGTGACATTCGTCACTATGGCCGGTCTAAGACTGATATCAGTCCCTGATCCAGAGCCTGAAACCACTTATGATATCCAAGCCAAGTATCTTAGCCCCCAGAGAGGTTGCCTTTACTAAAAGAAGAAAAATTTGAAGAAAAATTAACGAAATCGGTTAAGGACCACGCCCACTTTTATATAAAAGATTTTTAAAAGGGTCGTGGACGAATAAAATAAGCAACATTTTTGCAAAAAAGAGCTTTTTATCAATGGCATTTCATTTCCCAAGTCGATTTATAACAATAAATAAGAAAAACTCCAAATTAAATAAATGGGCGTGGCACCGCCCCTTTTATGGCTGAGCAATTTTCTATGTTTCGGGAGCCATAACTCGAAGAAAATTTACGGATCGTAATAAAATTAGGTACACAAATTTTTCTTATAGCAGGAAATATTTCTAGAAAAAATGGACGAAATCGGTTAAAGACCACGCCCACTTTTATACTAAAGATTTTTAAAAGGATCGTAGACGAAAATCATAACCTATATCTCAGCGAAAAAGAGGTTTGTATCAATAGAATTTTACTTTTTAAATTGAATTATAACATTAAATTGGAAAACACTAAAATTTTTGAAAATGGGTGTGGCACGCCCCTTTCATGACAAGGAAATTTTCTATATTTCGGGAGCTATAACCCGAAGAAAAATTTACGGATCGTAATAAAATTGGGTACACACATTTTCCCTATAGTAAAAAATATTTCTAGTAAAAATGGACGGTTAAAGACTACGGGAACTTAGATATAAAACAAGTTTAAAAGGGTGGTAGACTAGAATAATTAGCTATAACTTAGCAAAAAATAGTTTTGAATCAATGATATTTCACTTATCACGTTTTATTGTAAGAGGAAATGGGGAGATTTTTTTTAACGGGCGGTGCCACGTGTTATGTAGAAAAGTAATTTATCTGAAATGAAATGTGCAATTGAAGCTCACGCTGAGTATATAATGTTCGGTTACACCCGAACTTAGACACCTTTACTTGTTTTACGCAGTTTTGTTACAAACTACAGCGTACTCAAAAAAATTGAAACAAGTAAAAATAAAATGTTCGAAATTTTCTTCCAATTTTTCGAAAACGTCTTGAGATAAGTTTCAGTTTTAAAAGGGAAAAAAATGTCTCAAAATACCAGAAAAAAAGGGAGAAGAATTATTTGACAAAGGTCGATAAAAATTTCCAGTGCTATTTTTCTGTTCGCTGCTGAATATACCACACCTTTGATAATATTTTGAGAAGTAGGAGCATCACCACATACACGTATCTACAACGTAGCATTTAAAAATGGTAAGAGCTCATCTTTAGAGCTCCACATTTGCTACTTTTTGGGATACGGTTTACTGCTGATGTGCCATCTTAAGAGGAACACTCCGCACATTAGCGTGGGTTTAAATTTTATAAAAAAATTTCTGATTTAGTTACTTCTTGAGGTTAAGACAGATATACATAAGTACTTTACGTTTAGACCTTTAGGTTCTTGTGCTAGTTTGGTCGTGTTTAATTAGGCGACTAATAAGCACGTGATGCCCACAAATATCATTTGTACTACGGCATGCTGGCTCTATAGAGATGGACCGGGTCTAGGACAATCTATCCCATACAATTAATTCAGCGGAAAATTCATATGCAGAAAATTCATTCCATTGACAACTCAGACCGGAAAATTCATCCCTAATAATTCATCCCATGGCTAATTCATATCAAACAATTCATCCCAAGAACAGTTCATACCTAGACAACTTATTCCGGGTAATTCATCCCACGTACAGTTCAATCATACCGATATAGTTCATTCCGCAAAATTCATCGCTTGTACAACTCATCCCAGAAATTTACCCCAGGTAATTCATCCCATGGAACATTCCCATGAATTATTAATACCCGGAAAATTCATCCCACAGACAACTTATCCCGGACAATTCATCCCATGGACAACTCATGCCACTGTTTAATTGCGGTTCAACTGGACGGTTTTTAAATACCCATATAGACCGAATGTGTCCCGAGTGTTACCAGAAATTTCTTCGATGATCTAAAGTAGCTCTACCTCCGTTTATTCCTGCAACCCACATTATCATCATTAATTGGTGCTTAATTGCCTTAGCGATTTTGACCGTTTCGTAAAAAGTCACGCCAACTATCCCTGTTTCGCGATAATTGACGCCACCTACCTTTCCCAATTCAGTGGAGGTCCTCACCTTCCTCTGGTGACAAGCGCAAATGTCGACTGAAATACCTTCTTGGCCGGAGCGTCTTCATCAGTTCGCATAACATGACCTAGCCGGCCAAGTCTTTGGGTTTTTATTCTTTATTATAAACCTACTCAGATCCACTAAATTGAGAAGGGGAAGTTGAGAATATACAAAGAGGAAAGAAGTAAAACTAAATGTGAGAGAAGAACAAGAAGAAGTTATAGAAAAAGAATAGAAAGAGAAACAAAAAGAAGAGCTATGCGATCGAAGAGAATGATGACAACTATGGTACTGATAAGTGTAATGGCGTTGATAATGGTAAAAAGAAGTCGAAAACGGGGAATGAGGTACAGAAAAAGTTAAAAAAATTACGAGTGCACTGCAGATTTCTTTATAGTTATATTTAAGGTTTCAGTTACTGTGACGGACGCTATGGTTAAGGTTTACGATTGCTGTAACCGTTCTGTTAAGAGTTATAGTTATAGATCCGACACTGCTATACAGAAGTTTAAAGTTATATTTACGGTCAAGAATAAAGATGTGGTACAGGATATTGATTTTATGAGTGCTATGTCTATGGCGTATAGTTATGGTAATAGTTGTGTTAGCGGTTGTGGTTACATGGGGCTTTGCAGACTGTGCGGTTTTACGGCTTTCGTGGTTATGATAACAGTTTCCGGTTATAGTTACGATTCCAGTGCATGTAACAATTGCAGTTATGGTTACAGTTATGGTACGGTCCAAAGCTTATTTAAGGTCGCGGCTACGGATTTGATTACCGTTATGGTCATTGCGTTCAGGGTTCTAAATGGAGATTAAGGGGAATTGCATTAATGTTGCATTTCCTGTTTAAATGTAAATTTTTGAATCACCATCATGTTTATATTTCTTAAATGTTTCTGCATTTGATTACGTATCCATCTGTGTTTAAGTGAATGCTTGTAAGTGAGTGTTTGTATGTATATTTTTGTTGGTAGTTGAGTAAGTACTAAGGTTTTTTGGATGTAGTCGTCATCTCAATTTAAGTCAAATATGGTTGACAAGGCAAATATGCCAAACCATCAACATCAATATGTATTTTGTTGTCTAATAACAACAAAAAAAGTTGTCTATTAGATAATAAATAAACACAGACATATACATATATGTATAAATTTTAAAGAGACATGTGTATGAATTTACAGATTTGTAGACGAATCTAAAAGATTCTGAGCACATTCTAGCTTTCACTCAGTTTAAAGATTTAAAGCTGTACGAATCACCTGAATATCTAATTTTTAGTAAAAATATAAAAATTTTAATTTGAAGCATTAGCGCAATGCATTTATTCAATTACTGCATTCACCGGGCAATTCCTGGCAAAAAGGTCCGACGCCTGTTTGTGGAGTTCACCAAGGACCGGCTTGTTTTTTTTGCTCACGGAGATGACTCCTTAAGCCCCTAGGCGGTGTTGGCTCATCAATCAGATGTCTGTTGGGGTGCCCAGGTTTCTGGGTATTCAACAGGAACTGTTTGGTTATCATCTCATTTCTCTCCCTGATGAGGAGTATTCTCGTTTCATTATGTAGATGGTGTTCTGGGGAGATAAGAAGGAAGCCCGTGGCGATTCTGAGAGCAGTATTTTGGCAGGCCTGTAGCTTCTTCCACTATTGTGCAGCTGGTGGCAAAGGTAGCTTAGATATGTAGAATTAAACAACAGTGGGGATAGGGCACCACCCTGTGGCACCCCTTGTTTAATTCTTCTTGGTTTTGATGTTTCATTTGTAAATTGCACCGATGCCTGCCAGATAATTTGCGGTCCACCTTTTATGACAGGGGGAAGGGTAGACCCTTCCAGGTCTTGCAGTAGCGTGCCATGGTTGACGGTATCGAAAGCTTTTGATAGGTCTAGCGCAACGAT